>VAFG01000323.1:98211-128995 GCA_013461545.1 Syncephalastrum contaminatum | reverse complement strand
GAGAAGGACTTCATCGGTCACCTCCAGACCCAGCAGCAGCCCCTCCTCGAGGAGATCCGCTCCAAGGGTGTCCTCTCCAAGGAGCTCGAGACCAAGCTCCGTGAGGTCTGCGATAACCACGTCAAGTCGTTCCTGTAAAAACATAGCCTTCGACACCTTTTTCATTTGTTCTCCCCTTCTTTAACATAGTAGAAACATCAGTTGTGCAAAGTAACCAAAAGAAAAATATATAAAAGAAATGATGAGCTGACTTTTAAGCGCTCTCTCACTCTTCTACCCGACCTTCCTAGTTTCTTTTACTTTTCACGTTTGTTATCTTTCAATCACATTTCATATGGCTGCTCAGCTCTACAAGACCGAAAGCGGCCGTCTTTTCCACGCCGGTGCGGTTGCCATTATCACTGTCGGGTAAGCGCAAAAGATAACAATCATGTTGAACGGGCCGCAGAGAACTCAAGCTACTCAGTCTTCCTGCACGGGGCAAGACCCACGTTTCACGATCGCTCTGCCGCTACCTGCGCTGGCTCGGTGTAGCCACGCGCGTGTTTAGCGTGGGCAACTACAGAAGAGAACGCATGGGCTCGATTCCGAACGATTGGTTCGACCCCAGTCAGTTGCCAACAGGACTGACATTGGGCATTCAGCTGACACTTTATTTCTTCCTGTATAGGCAATCTTGAGGCCCTGAAGGTGCGTGAGGGCATTGCAGAGGAATGCTTGGACGACATGATTGAGTGGCTCGCCCATGGCGGTGGCCAACTCGGCATTTACGATGGCAACAATGTCACTGAGGAACGTCGCCGGGAAATCCACGAGAAATTGGTTGCACGCGATATTCATGTAATTCAGATATCCATCCTCCCCTCTAACACCTGAATTGTATAGCTTATTTCAATTTTTTAATTTGGATAGCCCCTTTTCATTGGTAAGCGCAAAAGAAGGAATGCAGTGACATAGAACTCATGTCATCCCAGAATCCATATGCAACAAGCCGGAGATTGTTTATGCCAACATACGCAGCGTCAAGATATCTTCACCGGATGTAAGGAATAGAACAGGTAGCGGACGAGTACATGGATGTTCATTCTTTGCTTAGTACGTTGGCTGGGATCCGGAGGAAGCCGTCAAGGACTATACAGTAAGTATACTCTGGGTAAATTGCATCTCAATAACATTTTGTGCGTCTAGCACCGTATCGAGCGTCACATGGAAAACTACGAGACCATTGCAGACACAAGCCTGCCATTTGTCAAGCTCCTCAACGTGGGCGAAAAGATCACGGTGAACCGTGTCGCGGGCTACCTGCAATCCCGCATTGTGTACTATCTCATGAACTTGCACGTTCGCCCGCGCAAGATTTATTTTGCTCGAGTAAGATATCAAGGTTTATCAAATTCATATCAGCCACCCTCATATCTTTAATTTAGACCGGTAAAGCATTGAACGACCTCTCGTACAAGGGCGATGCGGAACTGTCTGGCGAGGGTCATCAATACGCACAACAGCTCAAGTCGTTTTTGCTCGCTTACCGCGCTCAGCAAACCACGGCGTCTGGCACACCCGAGGAGCAGGAACGGCCCCTGACGGTAAGCTTACAAAATAAAATATGCGTGTGCGTGCGTGTGTGGGGGTTTCTCATTCTTTGGAAAAGGTCTGGACATCGACGCGCAAGAAGGCGCGCCAGACGGCCGAGCCTTTCGAGAGTGAAGGCATTCCCGTGCGTCAGCATTCAGTCTTGACGCAGCTGAACCCAGGTGAAGCCGACGGCCTTACCAGGGCAGAGCTCAAGGTAAGACAAGGAGAGGTTTCGCAAGTAGCGATACTCAGTCAAATTACAGGAAAAATTCCCAGAGGAGGTGGTGCGTGCGCGCCAAGATCCTTATCGACACCGATACCCCCGCGCTGAGGTAAGGAATATGAGACATTTATCAAGAGAGTAGACGTTCACACATTCCTGTAGTCGTACCATGATTTGGCAGTACGACTGGAAGCCGTGATTATGGAGCTCGAGCGCGAAAAGAACGACGTGCTGATTATTGCCCACGAAACCGTGCTCAAGTGTCTGTATGCCTATCTCTTTGATCGACCCGAAAGCGTAAGCCCAGACATGTACTCGGTTAGTATGTGTATTGATATACCTTTTCTTTACAGGAAATCCCTGCGATCTCTATCCCGCGCAACTTTTTGATCGAGATTACTCCGTCTGCCTATGGCTGCAAAGAGGCGCGCATGCAATTAGACTTATAACCAAAGCACACAAGCAGTCGCCGTCGTCGTCGTAGTAGTAGTAGAATCATAGCACAGTGTGAAAATGCATAAAATGTTTCCATTTGATTTTTGGTAAAGCGGCCAATCAGGAACGGCAAAAGGTCGGTGGTCGTGGCTTGTGGGGGTCCCTTACTCCAGCTCTTGCCTTTTTCTTGAGTTGCCCAGAATTCAGCATGGACGTCGACACTGAGACACCCGTCAAGACCGAACAAGGACAAGCAGGCGCGACTCCATATGGCCTTCAGCCTGACGAGTGGACGTTTTACCAATTCGTCCAGACCAGTGGCAAAGTAATGACCGCCTTTGAGTAACGCGATCTGGAATCTTACAAGAGGTGCCTTTTTTTTATAATGTTTTAGGGCGTGAAATTAACGGATCGTCCGCCCAATATGAGCATTGAAAATGCTTACATGGCCATGAACTCGCTTTTGAAGAAGGTAGGGAAGAATGAGATATCAGAAAGGAGGATCTCTCACACAGACACGTACGCCCAAATAGAATGCATTAGAAATGATGCAGCAGAACGGAGAGAATCTGCTGCGCGCAGTGGATCTGAAGGAGGCCGAAAAGTACGTCTAAATTGAACTGCCATGGTCGATATCTCATATGAAATATAACGATAGGGCGAGCAAGCTGAATGAAGAGGGACGTCTGGTATATAACACGATCCGTGCGGCCGGCAACGAGGGTATCTGGTCCAAGGACCTCAAAAAGAAAACCAATCTCCATGCCATTGTCCTCCAGCGTACCATCAAGCTTCTCGAGCAGCGCCAGGAGATCAAGGCTGTCAAGCACGTCAAGGTAGAAGCGTCCTGTCTCATTTTTTCATCTTATTCATGCTTCTTTCTAGTACCCGACCCGCAAGATCTACATGCTTTTCAACCTGCAGCCATCGAGCGAAGTGACAGGTGGCGCGTGGTACACAGATCAGGAACTCGACACTGAGTTTATTGACAGTCTCAAGACGGCCTGCTTGAAATACATTTCCGCCAGAGTAAGTAACAGTCCTGCCTAGGAAGGAGTTCGGGCACTCATGTATATTTTGCAGAGTTTCCCACGAAACGAAGAAGTGCGCGATGCAGTGTTTAGCGCCGAGCACGAGCACTACCCGACAGCCAAAGAGATCCGCCGTTTCATCACCGAGTCCCGCATCTCGTCCGTCGAGTTGAGCGTCAAGGACATTACGAGTCTGCTTGACATTCTCGTCTATGACGGCGCGGTCGAAAAGAAGCTGCCCTATGTATCCGGCTTTGATGAAGACTTTAGTGACGACGAAGGTGGTACCGGTGTGGGCGACGACGACGCAGCATTGCAGTGGGGCTACAAGGCGGTGCGCAAGGCCTCTGGCCGCTTACCCACGTCTGCCTTCACCGAAGTGCCCTGCGGCAAGTGCCCAGTAAGTTGAAAAACAAATTGAGGCCTATTGAAAACTCACAGTTCCATTAGGTCTTTAGCTTTTGTCATGAAAACGGTCCCGTCAACCCGTTCAACTGTGAATACTTCAAGACCTGGTTGTCCTGGTAAAAAGACAATCGCGTTTTTCCTCTCCCAATTGCATTTCCTCTCTATTCTCTTGTAGCATAATTCGTACCCTTGCTTTAATTGCATCCATCGCTTTCTATTTCTTTCTTTTTTACCTGAAAAATCCCTTTCTACCTCTTTTGCATACCAAAACGAAAATCAAAGAAAAGCAACATCTCAAGCTCTCATTTGACAGCCTTGTATTCACTCAATAACTGACTTGCGAAATGATCGAGTGAATGGATAGAGTGGGGAGGAGGAGGCATTACGCGTTCCAGCATCATAATGCGTATTGCAGTTGTGGGGTAACAGGCCACATGACGTGTGTGATCCGAGCGCGTGCTGGACCCGCTGTATTTTTTGAATTCCCACAGGATGTCGTGTGCCCCGTCCTGGACGCATTCAAAACAGTTTTTTATTCTTTGTGCTCTTATTTTGTGCGTGTGTAGGTGACACCGGCCATGCCCACTTCCTGGTAGTCTCTTAGCAATAACCATAGTTGTTCTTATGAATGAATGAGGTGATACCAATCATGCTGAAAAAAGGTCACCGCGTGTTCTATGAGATCTTTGGATCGAATGCATGAAAAAGAAAAAAAAAGGTGCGTGTGTCTTTCATCGTGCCGTGTTACTATGCGCTAAGGAAGTGTGCTGACCGACAGCCTGACGCATTCTGATGGACTATTTACGCGATGGATTACGCAAAACGCCATATTTTTGTGATCATGAATAATAGTATCCAACACACCGAGAGATCATCTCGTTCTTGATAATCATTGCCTACTCATACGACTCCCAAACGTCATCGGCGGCCTCTAGCACCCATCCTCAGGGAAAAAAGAAGGAGGCGTGAAAATAAGTGTAGGATGGGAAAAACATAACACCGCTGGAATATCTTGACAAACCCTTATGCCGAAGTTGTGTATAATTGCTTTACCCGAGACAGAACGCCTTGCATCGATGCACATGATAATACGTAAATACAAAGACCTTCTTGGCAAAAGAAATAAGAAACACAAAAGAAGGCTCGCGTTCGTTCTGGAACGCACCAGCATCATGACAGATGAACCAAAGCAAGATGACCCAGGGATCTTGGCATCCTCAAGCGGCAGGCACCCGAGTTGCATTGTCTAAACTATATTTCGCCGCTTCTATTCTTTTAGCAGCAAGAGGCATAGCATGTGTGTGTGTATGTGAAACTGGGATGCGGACCGCAAACGACTGAGTCATGGATTTGCCTAGTGAGGCAAGCCCAATCACGGCGGCATCTCAATGAAAAAGGTTGAGTTGAGGTGAGCGGAGCTAAACGTGAGTCATTTCGATCGCGGCCTGGACACTTCCTCCAAACAGCAAAGCGTGTTACAGCACGCTTGGAATCCAGCTCGTGCGCTGTTTATGCTTGACCCCTAATAATAAACACGCAACTCCTCTTTGGGGATCGTGTGTACGTGTGTATCTCTCTGTGCGTGTCAACTCGTTTGGATTGCGTGTACGTGTGTATGTGTGCGTGTATGAAGCGCATGCTGCACCCCCCACCATGGAATGGGCTTTCCGCGGTCCGCGGACGCCGGCCGGTCCGCCGGCCAGTCAGTCAGTTCAAGCGCACACGCATACACACATTCTTGAAAGAAACGCCTCAGGTGGCGCACAGAGCATGAAACAAAAAAACATGGCATTATCTTATCTATTTGTACAAAAGAGGTTCGCAGCTCCAGGTCTGTTAGGAGATATATCCAAACCCATTCGACTGCCCTCTTCTTCTTATCTCCCTTCATTTTCCTCGCTCTCTTTCTTTGTCTGCGAATAGATGCATGTATTGCATCAAAAGTACTGTAAAAAAATTTTTTTTTCCATTATGACTCCCTCGTACACACGCACGCGCACCTACACAGAAGTTACTAACTTGACGTAGTCAGTTCTCCGATGACCTGGAAGAATAAAGAAATATCTGTAGACGTTTCTGTATGAAAAAAACAAAAAAAAAAAGGGAAAAAATGTCTTGTTGACAGATACACAGCGTTTATATTTTGTTTGGTCTCAACAAACATTCACTATCAAACTTTGAGAAGCAGTATAGAGACGCGGTCCAGACGAAGGAGTCCTTTTCCTTCTCACTCCCTGTCTGTTGCCAACCTTTTTTTTTTTCATTTTTTTCATTTTAGCCATCGATTGAGTGTATAGTGACTCTTATTTAGGCAACATTGGCCAAGTTGGGGGGAGGCGGAGAGGAGGGCAGACCAAAGACCAAAGTGGGTCTCCTATTTTTACACGGCACTACACAGCATACTGGGTTTCGGCAAATAGAAACGAGAGGACATGGCGAATGAGATTGCTTTTGCGGGTAAGCGTGGGGAAAAAGAAAAAACCGCCCGCGGGCAATTGAAAAGGTGCCTGGAGGCGAGTGTGCAAAAGGCTGAAACCGATTGCATCACCTCAGCTGAACTTTACCAAATCGGGCGGGCCCCAAGTGTCTCACGCTCTCAGCGAACCAAATCGGCTCATTTCCAAACCGTATAAATACCCAGCCTTCCATCCTGCATTTTGTTTGTACATCAAACTCTTTACAAAGCCTTTTTACTTTACACATCTCTAAAATGGATCCCGGATACAAGCTCCTCCAACACATCAAGACCGTCCCCAACCTGATCAATGAGGACCCAAGCATTGTGACCCCCAAGAACACTGGCTTCATGGACCTGCCGTGGAGCGAGTTCTCCAAGCTGCTGGCCAACCAAGAGAACCAGCAGAAGGCCAAGATCACCCGCCGCTCCTCGGCGACCTCGCTGGATTCCGCATCAAGCGCTTCCTCCTCTGAAGAGACTTGCAACTGGGACGGCATGACTGGCTTCCAGGATGCCGTGCACTCGCGCGAACACTAAATTCGACAACCCAAGAATGATATCCCCCAGACCAACCAGCATCATAACCCACTCACACTTTTGCATACTTCCTTTCTCTCTCTCTCTCTCTCTCTCTCCTCGTTGATCACCGTTTTCTCCTTTTTTTATTATCTCTTTTTTATTCGACAACTTTCTTTTCATAATTGATCTGCATTAAAGAAAACCGGAAATATTGATTTGCATATTTTTTTCACACCTTAAAAATATTTTGATGTCTCTCTCCCAAAAGTGTGTCCTGTCAGTCCAAATCCAAACAAGACATGTCGCATAATCCTAACCCTGTGTGCTGGCTTGATCAAGTCGCCGAGGACCCTCTGCATGACGCCGAGCAACATATTCGCCAACTGAAGAAGGAAGACAACTTTCACCTCCTCGAGTCGCTGCAGGCGGTGATGTCCCGCTTCGAGCATGACAAGCGCTATCAGAACGACCTGCGGTTTGTACGCTGCCTCCTCGCATATGCCTCGCTTATCAGGGATCCTGAGGCGATCTATCAAAGAATGGAGCGCTTGGCGATTGGCGTATTTGTCGCTGCCTTTTACGAACACTATGCTGAATACCTCATGAAAGCACACAGGTGGTTAGATGCTAAAAAGTCGTCCATGAGCCCTTATCTGGTTTTTGTCATCCAGGTGGTTGGACGCCAGGCGCTTGCTGGGTTTGGGAATCGACCGTAGCGCCCAGCCGCTTGCTAGACTCGAAAGTTTAATCGAATCAGTTGATGCTCAGATAAACGTCAGCGATCACCCTCCCTTGTCGCGTCAGCAGAACCAACGCCACCCATCCACAGGAGCCGCTAGGATCGTTCATGACGCACGGACGGCCGCCGCTCAGCAGCCCCTCGTAGCTTGGCCGCCGCCGCCGCCGCTTCCAGAAACGCTTCCCGCCGGCCCAGCCCAATGGCGTGCCCTGTTTGTCCTCTTTGACTGGACCCAAGTGAGCTTGCGCACCGCCTGCAGCGCGGCCATCCTCCGCGAGTGTTATCGCGACCCGGACCAAGAAATTTCAGTCGAGGAGGTGCGATACCGACAACAAGAAGAACAGGGGTGCATCAACAAAGAAAAACAACCAGGTGCCTCCTCTTATCAAAAACGCCCTATTTGGTCGCTAGACGTTACACGCGCCCACAAGAAAAAACAACGCACAGGCCACCCCTCCTTACCAGCAGCAGGTCAGGCGACCGACCCTCGCCGGGTCGCCTCCTTGTCCGACGCTACACCTGCGCCCCCTGACTCGACCCAAAACACAAAAGGCACACAGTCCAGCCGATCACACCATTTGATACCACTCGAGACACCCCTTGTCCGCGGCGCGCTCACCCACATCACCGATGATCCAGCCTGCGTGGACCACCGCCCCCAGTCTGGCCTGGCCGATCGGTTGCGACTCGAGCGCAAGGTGCGGCTGTCATTTGACGGGCTGGTCCCCGTGCGCAAGCTCGGTCAAGGGGCCATGGGAAAGGTGTACCTGGTGAACAATGCTGCGTGCAAAGTCGTGCAGAGCCCGCTCGCGGCTTGCTGGGAATTTTATATCATGGTGCAGGCCGCTAGCCGTGGCGCGGCCGAGGCGATCCAGCCTGCGCTGGGCCTGCATCTCTTTCAAGATACCGGGTTCCTTCTCTTGGGCTATGCCCGCCACGGCACGCTCCTGGACGCACTCAACGCCCAGCGTCAGCTCAACCGCCGCATGCCGATACTGGTCAATCTGGCCATGCCCGAGCTGCTTGCGCTCGCTCTGGCGGAGACACTCCTCCAAAGTGTCTTGGCTCTGCACCGCGCTCACATCATCCACGGCGACCTCAAGCTCGACAATGTCGTCCTGTCCCTGGACGATCACGAAGATAATCCACGCTGGCTGACGCTTGTAGATTTCGGTCGGTCCGTCGATCTCTCGCTCTTGCCAAGCCCCGTCCGTCTCAAGGCAGCCTGGTCGCCCCAGCAAACCGACATGCCTTCCATCAAGAGCCGCGCGACTTTTCCACCTTGGTGGGTGGATTACTGGGGCCTGGCGGACATGGTCCACTGGCTTCTCTTTGGCAAGGCATTGCAGATCAAAACACTCAATAACAAAACTGTGCTGCAGCAACCGCTACGGCGCTACTGGCAAAAGGAGCTCTGGGCTCCCTTGTTTGATCTGCTTCTCAACCCTGGACACACCAGCCACAATCGACCCCTCACAGACGAGCTTGAAGCGCTCTCACACGCTTTTCGTCAAAGCTTGTCTCGGCAGGAATTCAAAGAGCATTCGGCTCTGCTCCAACTGAAAGAGGCGCTCTCGGCTTCATTAAAAGAAAAAAGAAGGATGTAGATAGATTACATTGTGAGGTATATAAAGACATGATTTTCGAGGAGGCGAACGAGAAATACAATGTACAGAATGGGAAAGAAAAGCAAAAAGAGAAAGACACTAGGTTCGGATGTTGAACCTGCCTGCCTTGGTCAAGCTTCGCACGCCCTAATAGAAAGCCATATCCATGAGCAACCCAACTACGATTCCTCCGGTACCGTTTTTACCTTGTAAGGCTTGTAGCCTTCGTGGAAGAGGCGCAGACTGTCCACCTTGAGACCCGACACAGCATACATGCTGATCTGGAATTCGACGCTCAGCGTCAAGCCGCCTTCGGGTTGCTCGTCGCTGATACAAAGAAAAAGTATCTGAGTGCCCGTTCCCTTTTTTTTTCCACAACTATGCCTACCTTGTTCTAAATGTGCCAGAGAGCATAGGCGCCCGATCCCGCTGCTGGATCTTGCCAATGTCCCATTTGATAGACTAATCGCAGACGATCAATGCGCTGCTTTGCCTTAATATCCTTTAAAGACTTACTTTGCTCACAGGGTCATACATGTATTGACCCGTATTGCACGTCGCATTTACGCCCGTGGTGGAATGTGGCATAGGCAACGTGAGCGTGACCCGCTCGATAGGCTTGCCGTCGGTGGAGCGCGGCATGACCGAGATATCAAACTTGCCTCCGTTCTTGGTGACCAAAATCTGGGGTCTCACTTGCAGAGGCATGGCCTGGTATTGAGAAAGCGCAACTCTAATAACAGGCGGCTTAGTACCCCTGATACCTCTCAACGAGCAAATACAAACCGATAGGACATGAGCTTGAACTGACCATCTGGGGGCACAAAGGATAGCACCTTTTCACTCTCCCACTTGCGATACCTGGTCCCAAATATTAGCACATTTCTTTCACCGCTCTTATAGCACTCACCTGACGCAAGGATGGAAGCTCACATCGTCGACGACGCGTGGATTGATGAAGCTCAAGGTCAGATCAGGCATACCGGACAAGCGGCAGTTGGCCACCACGTTGCCGTGGGCTTCACACGACACCACATTACCATTTCTACTCGCTGTGAGAGGATATCCGTAAACCTTCTGTGGAAACTTACTGTGCGATGGTAGCATCAATTTCTTCGACAATGTCAAAGTAGATTTCGTTTTGTGTATATTTGACGCCGGCCTTGCGCCAGGGTATACTCGAGAGGTTTTGGGGCAGCTTGGGTGCAACACTGAGCCAGGGTTGTGAGTGACCATGGCATGCGTTCTTTTTCCCTTTCTTACCCTGCTGCTGCACCAACGGTGGTCATAACCTTGTTCATCATGGTGGGTGGCATAATGATATCCTTGAGTGTGTTAGGTTCGGTTGTCAATGGATAGCCATAATCCATCATTTCCTCGAGAAGCTATTCCAAATATAAGCCAAACGGTTCTATTACTTTGATCAAATGCACGTACCTGATAGACAGTAACAAAGTTTTCGCGGATCGAGAGCTCGGATACTTCACCAAGATAGTCGGTCAAGATATCAATAATGCGATGGATAAACTCGAATACCAGCATCGGATTGACTGAAACATAATGAGTCTCTTGCTTACTATCTATCTCACCAAGGTTCTACCTTCACGATCGACAGGACACAGCCAGGTAAGGTCGTTACGCAAGACGTTGAGGAGCCAGTATTTGGGTGTTTCGAGGATAGGCGGTACGTCGTCTCTCGTAAAGAAAGGTTCTTTCCAAGAGCCCTTGTCTTCCATATTAGGAGGCGGTGCATTGATAAACTTGGCGCTCTCGTCATTGAACACGTCGACGATTTGTCTCGAGATGATTCCGCGCCAATGCTTTTCGACAATAATTTTCCTTATAGAAATGGCATGAGGGTCATGTTCATACAGACAAATACGGTGTTTTACCCTTGCGAGTTGATTACGAAGAGTGAGTTAATCATGGTAGAGGACGCGAAACAAAAAGCGGGAGAAAGTGAGAGTCTATATGTGTTTCAGGCCAAGACGATATTTAAATGGCCGATTGGGATATTGCAGTAACACCTCTCAGACGCGCCTCACTTTTTCGTTCTCCTGTCCCTCTTTCTTCCAGCTCTATACAAACTCATTATCCATTTTGCATAAAAAGCAGAACTCATAAAATACCTATACTTCCTGAAGCTGCTAGACTATGGTGGTGCCAAGCCAGGCACGTACCTGACAAATGCTGAAACCGAAATCGTATATATATATATATATATATATATTGCCCTCTCCGAGCAGTTGTTCCTTATAGAGCATATCTACTATGATATAGTTAAGCAGTTCCTAATTCCGCGCATCACAGCGACTTGGTGCGGCGTGCTCAGAAGGTATACCTGAATAAGATGGAACATGATAATCAGAATAATTTAATAGCGAGTTAATCTACTTATTGTTGGGAAAAAAATAACACCGTAGGAAGTATGTTTAAACATGATTTTGAGCTCAAAAAAATAGATCTCAAACCTAATATGATTCATATTCACCTAATGCTTTTATCATCCCTAGATGATAAATTTCAGTGTGTGGGCAATAGGCTTGAATATGGAGCGAGCACTTGCTAATTTGGCCTCTTGGTCAAGGGCACGTGACTCTTAGTCCACAGTAAGTATTACCTGAACGAGAATTCAATATAACGTGCCGAAGTCCATTTTGATAAGTTCAATCAAGATTCTTGGGCTATCGAGAACACTCCATACAGCCGCAGGTCTCGCCCTAATGTCCATAATAGCCAGCTTTCTTTGCCGGCAGCACCTCCCTTCCCAACCTGGTTGCTAATAGCAGAAGTTAATGTCCGTTTTTTACTGTATATGCACTACTCTATTATTTTAGGAAATATCTTCCTTTATAGTCATTGCACATCTCACCTGATCCTTTTTCCAAGGAAACAAATACATAGCAACGATTACACTATTCCTTCTGCTCTAAGTACTTCATACGCCATAAACTATCTCTCGGCGTTAGGAAACCGCCCAACCAGCGTATTCCAGGCTCAAAAATAGAATGAAATGCTGCCGTGCAATTACTACAGAATACAATGCGGGGCGTTAAACCGTGGCTTCGGATGTGTCAAAAGCAGGTGTATCGGGCATGCTTCGCCATCCAGCGATAAAAATTTTACGCATTGGATCGCTTCGGATAGTGTAACTGCAACCATGGATATATGGAAAGCAAAGGGCTAAGCCCCAATTTCCGTACTATACGTGATACTGATCCGAGCTTTTGCTTTCTTGTTTCTCACCCTCTCCTATCTCATTAATGCGTTTCTCTGTCAGAACGGCTTTAATAGCTCTGGGCTGTTTTAGCCTCGCTGCATGTATTAGCGCTCAACAGGAAGCATCACAGCAACGCGTCTTTAGTCAGCCTGAGAATGCTTCAGTGCAAACGAACGAGGTGAACGAGTTTCGTGTTCTGACGAGCGATAAAGTGAAAGGCTACGCTGCACGCATCAAGCAGCCATTCTCCTGCGAGCAGGGAGTGCAGGTCCGTCAAACAAATCATAGTGCACTTCTCTTTCTCTTACTCGCTACGATCGTGTAGTATTCTGGTTACCTCGACAATCTTGAAACGGATGATCATTACTTTTTCTACTTTTTCGAGTCGCGCTCCAATCCTGCGCAAGACCCCGTTATGCTCTGGCTGAACGGTGGCCCAGCGTGTTCTTCCATGATTGGCTTATGGCTGGAGCTTGGGTATGGAATAAGTAGCTTTCAAGGCTGAATACCCGCTGACATGATAGAACAAATAAGCCCTTGTCTGGTCAAAGAGGACGGCAATAGCACGCGTTTTAATCCTCACAGTTGGAACACAGAAGCGAACTTGCTGTTCCTGGACCAGGTATGGAACCTATTCTTCTTTGTCTATTTTAATGTCACTCATCACTGTGACATTGAAAGCCAGTCAATGTAGGCTACAGCTACGGGAAATCGGCCGTCCTGACTAGCAAAGCGTCGGCGAAGAACGTGTATGCTTTCTTTCAACTCTTCTTTTCCGAATTTACCCAGTATGCGAATAATCCCTTCCACATATCTGGCGAGTCATATGGTATAAAGAAAGTTAATTGTGGAAGTCTCACACATAACTTACATGGATACTGGTAGCTGGCCATTATCTGCCCGCCATCGCCTCCGAAATTATTCGCAGCAATGCAGACGAAAAACTCATTATTCAAGGCAATATCCATCTGAATTTTGCATCCATATTAATTGGTGATGGCTGGACAAGCCCCATCCACCAAATCACGTCCTTTGCCGACTTTGGATGTGCTCATGACTCGCCATGCAAGAATATAGGATCGCATCTTTTCCAAGATATGGCTGACATGACTTGCATTTCTTAGATAAACCCGTCTATACCGACGAGCAGTGCAAGTTCATGCGCGCTGGTGCCTCACGCTGCCAGGCCTTCGTGAAGATCTGCAACCGTTATCCATCCGCCGCCACCTGCACGGCGGCCATGCATGAGTGTGACAGAACCCAAATGCAGCCCTTCTATGAGATCGGCTTGAACCCGTACGATATCCGAATGAGATGCAGTGGAGGCGACATTGAATGCTATCCCCTCAATCAGGCATCCATTGACTATGCTAACCAACCTGAAGTGCGTGCCGCGCTTGGTGTCTCGAAAGAGCTGCCCGATTTTCAGCAGTGCAACGATAAGCTTCATGATCAATTCATTTCGGTAGGCGATTTCGTCTTGAGTACTGTGTATGGTATCCAAGAGGCATTGGATGCGGGCGTTCGCGTGTTGCTCTATGTCGGTGATCAAGGTAAACAGAGCATTTTCATTTTCTACGTAGAAAAAATATGCGAGATTGACACTGTTTAAATAATTAGACATGGCAGCCAACTGGTATGGCAACAAGGCGTGGCTTCTTGACATGGAGTGGCCTGGCAAGGAAGGTTTCAATGCTGCTGACGATAAGCCATGGCTTACCAAAGACAAAAACACCTTTGCGGGTGAAGCACGCACGTATTCCAATCTGACCTTCCTGCGTGTTTATGATGCCGGTCATATGGTACGTCATCGAAAAGAAAACGGGACAGGCTTTTTATTGATAGTTGGAAAATGTACTATTCTTTCCTATATAGGTTCCTTATGACCAGCCTGAAAACGCTTTGGATATGCTGCTGCGCTGGCTTAAGAATGAGCCCTTGGCCTGATAGGAAGCTACAAAAAAAATTTCTTAGAAATCTCAATAAAAGTGAAATGCGTCTGGTGTTAGAAGAGAGTTTTGTCATGTTCTTGGCGTCACATCTTAATTGAAGCTGTCAAACACCTAGGCCTACCTTTGGATGGGAGTCACTCTGCATGGTTACCTGCTTCGTGAGCGAGATGAAATGGTTCGCGCCCTCTGTACCCCCGGCACGAGTAGTGTGGTACCGATACACAGCGCCGGGGACCGCGGCTGCCGAGCGAGCTTCGAGACAAAGCTGGCGTACAAGCCCACGGCAAAGATAGCCACGGTGCTCGTGTATCAACATTCGACCAAGAGATACATCATGAGAATCCAACTGGGCGGAAGATGTCTCAGAGACAAACTCTTGCCTAGATGATCCATAAGCGAAACCGGTCTCGATTTTTATTGACAGATATAATTGGGAATAGACAGAACAGCATAACCAGGGCGAGGTGGGTGCGCCGAATGTGCCGTCTTTGGAGACGCTGGATTTGACGGCGACGTAGGCGAGTCTGCTCCTCCTATCTCTAGCCACGGCCTGCAGGTCCGTTGCCATCTTTTTTCTCTGCTCGCTTATACCAACGCTGAGGCTTTCAATAGTGCAGCGGACTTGCTGGTTCGATGCTCGAGGCATCCTTCCCCGGCGGCCTTCCGGGTGAACTTTTTAAATGCCTGACATGGGTCAGCAGCGCAGATAGGTGCTCTGTACGTAAACTAGTACTATCGGTTGCTTTCGGTTCATAAAACAAGACCTAGAAAAAGATCTCATTTTGTTTAAGCTGCTATGCAGAAGCTTGGCCTGTTTCCGGAAGAGTTACCCGTTTCTGACAGGTAGTCAGCCATTAAAGATCGGGCTGACATATGCAGTGGGTAAACTTAAGTCTCGGGTCCCAAAATGCGGGGAAGGAGCCTTTTGAATGGGAAGGTAGTGCAAAATCCACGGCTGAGTCAAAGTATTTACCACGCTCTTTTCATATGATTTATATGCATATATTATACCCTCTTGCCTCGAACTCTAGTTTTCTCTTTTAACTTTTACTTGCTCATGGCTCCTGTTCCTCCCAAAGCCTCTTCTGACACTGGATTTCGTCAAGTAAACCGTTATTTATTGAACACAAACGGCTTTTTCTTACTTTATGGTAGACCCCGCCTGAGCTGGGTAACCAATACACGAACGATGTCGTCTTTCGCAGCATTTTGAAGCGTCTCTTGCCCGCTCACGTTCACCAAAAGATTGAGCCTGACCTCGTACGATTTGGCGATCGTGTTGTCGGTGGTACGATTATAATTTACCGTCTTTTCAATTGAGTGGCGGGCTCATTCCTTTCAAATAACAGACCTTCAGGCCATGGGCGACAACATCGATGATCCCAACCACCATCCTCGCCTGCGACAATACGACGCCTGGTGCCGGTGAGAGTAGCTAAATGCTTTTGGTTGAAAGTATCACCAACACACTCTTCTGGTATAGACGTGTGGACGAAATCACGGTTGCACAGGGTTGGGAACAGCTTAACGATGTTGCAGCGGAAGAAGGGTAAACTACCGGCAAAAAGCTGACACGCGTCGCCAAAATATTTAACTTTCCTAATAGATTAGTTGCTATTGCCTACGAGCGACCTGTCCAGGAATACTCGCGTATCTACCAATTCGCCAAGCAATACCTGTATAGCCCTGCCACTGCCGTTCACTCCTGTCCTATCTCCATGACAGGTACGCAATCTACTTGAATTTAATTAAGCTGTTATTAATATGAGTGTAGATGGCGCAACGCGGGCCCTGGAATTGTCTGGCACAGATGCCATGAAGGAGAAGTTCCTGCCTCACCTATTGAGTCGCGACGCTAGCAATTTCTGGACAAGCGGTCAATGGATGACCGAGCGCCCCGGTGGTAGCGATGTTGGCCGATCCGAGACACTTGCCTACCCCGAGGCGGACGGCTCTTGGTCCATCCACGGGTTCAAGTGGTTCTCTTCTGCTACGACGGCCAACATGACTATGCTTCTCGCTCGTGCGGTCGACCCCAAATCCAACTCCGTGATCGAAGGCAGCAAGGGCTTGTCCCTCTTTATTGCCGAGATGCGCCAACCCGACGGCAGCCTGAACGGTGTGCGCGTGCACCGGCTGAAAAACAAATTTGGCACCAAGGGCCTTCCCACCGCCGAGCTCGAATTGAATGGCATGAAGGCCCAGCTCGTGGGCAAGCTCGGCCGCGGTGTGCCCACCATTGCAGCCATCTTAAACATCACGCGTGTGTACGCGGCCATGGGTGTCGTCAGTGGTCAGCGACGCGCGCTCGCGATTGCCAAAGACTTTGCCGTCAAGCGTGATGCGTTTGGTCAGCGTCTTGACAAGCTGCCGCTGCATGTCAAGACGTTGGCGCAGATGGAACTCGTCTTCCGCGCAAACTCCCAAATTGCGTTCTATGCCGCCCAATTATTGGGTCGCACTGAGTGCTTGCCTGATGGTCCCGAGAAAGAGGCTGACATGGCAATGCTGCGTCTTTTGACGCCGGTGGCAAAGGCGTATGTATGCAAGACGGGCGTCAGTGCTATCAGCGAGGCCATGGAGGCTTTGGGTGGTCAGGTAATCATGATTTTCATGTGCTTTCCTTTTCGGACATTCTAACTGTATTTGTAATGTAGGGCTACATGGAAGAAGTAGGTTTAGGCCGACACCTTCGTGATTCGCTAGTGAACACGATCTGGGAAGGTACGACGAATGTGCTGGCGCTGGACGTCCTGCGTGTCTTCAAACAGACCAAAAACAAGGCCTTCGATGTTTTTGAAAAGGTAGGATTATAACCTTCTATTTCCATTGAGTATATATTTATGTGCATCCCATAGACCCTCCTGGCCAAGGTCACCAATGTCTCGAACGACAAGCTCAAGTTTGCCGTCACGCGCATTCGCCAGGCACTTGTCAATGTCCGTGTCTTTTTGTCGACGACGAGTGATCGCACCGCGCTCGAGGCTAATGCACGTGACCTGACCTTTGCCCTGGGCCGTGTGTTGGCGGGTGTTCTGCTGGTAGAGCACGCCGAATGGGCCCTTCAGAACAAGGAAGCCGAAGCCGAGCAAGACCTGGCAACGGCGTCCCGCTGGTGCAACTTGCCCGAATTTACACGACCTCTGGAGGCATTTGATCCGGCTGTTTTGGCCGAAGGTAAATATATATATAAATGTGTTTATTGAGGGGTAAAAGTACTCAACAAGACATGCTTATGTAGATGCCAAACTGGTCTTTGGTGCCAATGCAAAGCTGTGAAGGGATGAAAAAGGAGGACATAGTGAAAGTGGAGTTGCAGAATGAATAAAGAAAAAATAATTTAGGCGTAGGCGTGCTTGAGGGCCTGATCCAGGTCATTGATGATATCCTGAGCAGTCTCAATACCGACAGAAACACGGACGAGAGTGTCAGTGATGCCGAGGGTGGCACGATCCTCGGGGCTGACAGAGCCGTGGGTCATGACGGCAGGCACCTCAATGAGGGACTCGACGCCACCAAGGGACTCGGCCAGCGTGATGACCTCGAGCTTGCCAAGCATCTTGTTGACGTTCTCAAGGGTGCCCTGCATGCGGAAGGAAAGCATACCACCAAAGCCCTTTTGCTGGCGACGAGCCAGGTCATGCTGGGGGTGGGAAGGCAGACCGGGGTAGATGACCTCATCCACCTTGGCATGCGACTCGAGGAACTCGGCAACCTGGAGAGCGTTCTGCTCGTGGCGCTGCATGCGCACCTCGAGGGTCATCAAACCACGGCGGGCGAGGTAACAGTCGAAAGCAGAGGGAACAGCACCAAGGGAGTTCTGCATGAAGCTGAGCTTATCGTGGATAGCATCACTGTTGGTGACAGCCACGCCCATGACGACATCCGAGTGACCGTTGATATACTTGGTAACCGAGTGCACGACGACGTCCGCACCGAGGCTGAGAGGGTTCTGGAAGTAGGGGCTCATGAACGTGTTGTCCACGACGAGGAGTGCACCGTGAGCGTGTGCGTACTCGGCCACGGCGGCAATGTCGACCAGGCGAAGGGTAGGGTTCGTGGGCGTCTCGACCCAGACAAGCTAAAAGCACAAATTTTTTATCTGTCAGTCAAAAACAAAAAAAAATTCCATCCTCGTTTCCCTTTTCTTACCTTTGTGTTTTCCCGGAACTCCTCCTTGATCTTGGAAGCATCGTGGAGGTTAACAAAAGTAGCCTCGACACCGTGGTGGATGGCGACCTTGGTAAAGTAGCGGTAGGTACCACCGTACACGTCATTGACCGAGATGATGTGCGAGCCGGAGCTGAGGGTGGAGAGGATGGATGCAGTCACGGAAGAGCCGGACGCAAAGGCGACACCGTGCTGGGCACCTTCCAGGGCAGCGACAGCCTTCTCAAAGGCATCGCGGGTAGGGTTGCCTGAACGCGAGTAGTCATAACCCTTTTCATTATTGTTTTTGCATAAGTCAGCGTGGGAAAGTTGGATCTGAAATCTGATTTACCTTGTGCTCACCCGCAGCGCTCTGCTTGAAAGTAGTCGACAGGGAAATGGGAGGGATGACGGCGCCGGTGACGGTATCGGCTTCCGTGCCTGCGTGAATCGCGTTGGTGCCAAAGCCAGATGCTTGAGGGTGCATGGTGATGTAAAAAAAAAAGTTAAGGAGAAGAAAGAAAAGTGCAGAATCCCCGCCCTGGCATTTTAAAACGTCATGAATTACCACGGCCTTTGGGTGGCTGAGCTTTCTATGACAAATCGGTGGGTTCGAGTCAACGGTGTCACACAAAATGCTAAGACGTTGAGACCCGCTTGCGACTCTGCCAAGCGCCGCTTTGTCTTTTGTTACCAGAGTCTTCCTCCGATTCCATCATACTTTCAGGCATGTTCTTGCTACGATAAATCCATTATACCAAAGGAGAACACTTTATAACAGTATGGCTTACAAATAGCCAAAGTAGCCAGAAGCATCGTTGACGTTTTAGGAAGTAAGCATTGTTTTAGGGATTTGTTTGTGTCCAGTCATTTCATGGCGCAATCACGTCAATTGTGCATGCGACAGCAAATCCGAGAAATGACAAATACAACCTTATCTAGAGAAATGCACGACCCCATGTCTATCAATCGATGTCAAAGACATAACTCAACCTTTTATTATATATTCAATCCTTATTTGAGCACATTTGCGCACCCGTCAAGACAAGAAGCAAACTTCATTGGAGAGATACTGCATTGGACAACTTAGGATTTGCGCATTATTGCATCGTCATAAAATCTGTTGTGTACAATGGGTTGTCATGAATACGCTCTGCCACAGGAAAAATATGTAATGTAGGGATACTGGTGCAAAAGTCATTTTTGGACTATTGTTGATATAAAGGCTATTTTGGATTGCAATATGCACAAGTTTATGACAGATATCTTCACAAGTAATGCTGCATCAGACAGAAGCTCCAGTTGGTGAGCAGGATAAATTACGACGCGGGAGACCCTCCACGGAGAAATTCTGCAAAATCAATGATATCAGAGGAACCACCAGCAGTAGAGGCACCACCGACTTCATCAGGGTCAGAGTTTGATGGAGGCTCGTTGGATCCGGCTGTGTCAGCACCATCTCCGACGGTCCGACTGCTTCCTGCTCCAGCAATGGCGAGACCTGAGCCCTCAATAGGAATCAAAAGAGAATCGGGCGAGGGTTGAGCATAGATGGCATCGGAAAGACAGATAACGGCCGTAGCGGTCAAGAGGAGGATGGAACGCATGATAAGTCTTGCTGGTGTAGTGTATACTCCGGAGGACGCATCGTGCGGCCCTTTTTATAACATTTCCTTTCGCCGAGTCGATACTGTGTGATGCCTTATTTGCGCAATCCTGATGGAAAGGAATAAAAAATTGGGATGCCTCTGCTGATGACATGTGGGCTGAGAAGCACGGTAAAGCAGGCCACTAAGGGGGCGAGCGATGTACGTACGTACAGTAATGATCGGTAAGATGTGATATACGTAGGCGAGCGCGCCCTATACGCGAATCACTAACTTTATCTTGCTTGTATGCTTCGCGCTGTGGGTGATTACCATATGTTTGACAGTACATATCTGTTGGAATAGCCACTTGAGCAGAAGGTAGATGAGGCATCAATAATGTATGAATGATAGCACGGGGATGGTTGTTAGGAGCGTGATGCATACATCAATCCTTCTTATGTCGTTTATTGCCTATCTAGAGCATTATTTCTTATCATAAGAAGCGGATGCAAAAATGGTAAAGCATATATGATACATTGAATATACATGTCCACACAACAGCAGGCGTGTAAAAGAATTTTAGGCCCACGATAAAAATTAAGATGACCACACATGTAGTTAAAGGCACAGGGATCGTACCTGTGTTGCTGCTGCTGGTACAGTATTCCTTCTTTACACTTACTCCCTAGATGAACGATTACCAGCAAACTGATCTTACGCTTTAGCTGCTCTGACCGTCATCTGTCTCTCCGATGGCGCCAATTCTCTGTCCCCGCCAGATATGTCAACTGTGATAATGAAGTCGGTCCGTGGAGAGCAAGGATGGGGCAGCCTGATTAGCCGGGAGGTCGTAATATGTATCGTATTGACTGGATCTCCTGCCGCTGGTCCTCTCAGCAGAAACGCGCCCCGGGAAATCACTGGCACCCTGCATCGCCTGCGCCCAGTGGACCCACTGGCCCTCCTGGATTGGCGTGAATGGGCGACGACGGAGTCTTTGAGCTCACCAGTGTTACAGGCGGTCATTTCAGTTGTACATTGGTGGCGTTACTGGTGACGGGCCTTGAATAAAGGAGCAATCTTACTCCTAATTTTCCGCGTACAGCTTCCATACTATTTCGTTACTAACTTTTTCTTGTGAACTATGATCATCAAAACGTACCAAGCACTTGTATGAGTCACCATGCAATAAACTTTTCAACCCGATTATAAACTATGCGGCGCCATCAATATTTGCACAGCAATGGCGCCTCGTATCACTAAATAAACGATGGTGTAGTGTTGTCGTTTGTACACTGATTTATTCTCCCTATGTATAACTTCTCAACATCCTTCATCTATCTACTACCTATCACTTTTTCCGTGCTGTTTCGTACAACATGTCGGTGAAAAAGCAACTGCATACGTGTAAGAGGTCTGTTATACATATCGGTGATTTCTACGGTCGTGATACCGAGAGGGTAGGTCATGTCGCAAGTTGCTGATAGATCATTTGTTTATAGGGGGTGTGTATACCTAAGGCCAGCGGCGCTTTGCTCATATTAACTACCTGAGGGACTACGGGGTACGCTTTCGGCAAAAAGTAAATGCCTTGAAAGATAATATGTTGCATTTTTCGGTTTGTAGACAATACCAGCAAATAGTATCGTGCCCTCCATCCCCCTCTTGTCTTCTACGGCGATCATATGCCTTTCTGATGCCGTCTGTACTCAGCAAAGATTTTGGAATTCCGCCCACAACACGAATGATACGCGCTGGATAAAGTTACTATTTTACGTATAGGCTCGCTCGCCTATGCATATCATACCTTGCTGATCATCTCACTGTACGTACGTTCATGGCTCACCCTTTTAGTGGCCTTCTTTTATCACGCATCTCTACCCCCAATGACATCAGCAAGGATCTCCTTTTTTTCTATCAAAAGTCCGTAAATAAAGGATTACGCAATATGGATTCGGCAAAAGAAATGTTATAAAAAGGGTCGCACGACGCGTCCTCCGGAGTATACACTACACCAGCAAGACTTATCATGCGCTCCATCTCCTTCCTGACTGCTACGGCCCTTATCTGTCTTTTCGGTGCAGTCTATGCCCAGGACAAACCCGACCAGCCCACTTCCGGTCAGGGCCAGCCCGGTGGTCCTCTCGGCAACGCAATTGACACCATTGACTTTATCAAGAACGCTATGTGATGAACGTTTCACACTACTTCGACTAGTAACATCACTCTTTCAACTATACATATTAAACACAGCGTCGGTTAGTCACGGGCTTTGTGATCCAAATTATATAATATATTATATATCACCATCAATAGCTGCATATGAATGGCACTCGTGCCAGGGAGTACATTCATCTGGAATTCTGTTCGCGTCCTTCTTAGAATAGTAGCTTTCTTTAAGTCTACATACGATAATAGTGACGCGAGCGATTTCTTTTCGCCTATAGGATAAAAATGTGAGTATGGTGTCATACTCAATTCATTTGTAGTAACGAAAAAGGCACAGACGATCTGCTTGCTTGGCACATGAACCTTTTCTATATTTCCCGCCGAAGTATTTGCAGTTAAGTAAAAGTGCGCACAACGAGAGAACAATGATTCATCATCATCAGTCTGGACAAAGACGATAGTAGCTATATGCGTCATTTAGATGGTACCATGTATGCTACAAATATGAGATGTGAGGCATATCAATCGTAATTATTTGTTTTGAGGGAAGGTATGTCTTCATGTATACGCGCAGAGGCAGTAATGAACCATTGTTGTTTTTACGGTAGGTCTCAAAATGATAGCAACTACGATATGGAGGATATCGTTTGAAAGATTGAAGTTCGTCAACTTTCGTACGTATTCAAAACTTATATCTTGGAAAACGTGTCAGGCATTTCACCGGCTGTCTAGTTTGAACATTTTCTGATGGTCATCGCCATTCCTTTTTGCTGCTTCCGCTGTCTGTCTTCCCTGAAACTGTAGCTCTTTCATTCGAGAGCCTTCTCTGTAGTCTATAGCAAAAGCAAGGTTGATTAATCAAGGTGTTTATTGATGGTGAGATAGAGTTGTAGAAATTTGCTTATAAGGAGTTGGCCCTCAAAAGGGCATTAACAACCCACTCATGTTCAGATTCATGCTCGAATTTGCAACAACGGAGTTAATTGGTAGTGTCACGGCACATTCCTCCCTTCCTACTTTTTTACTGTGCTTATGTGTGGGCGTTTTGCATGTTACCATTGCGTGTCTGATTTACGACCCATTCTTGAAAAGAACAATCTACCCACGGCAGGGGATTGGATCGACCAAGATCGGTTTCAGCCCGTCTACAACGTTGCACCTCGTAGGTGGGTTCCCGTCGTGCGTCAAATGGACGGGGAATATGTCTTACAGAGCATGGTATAAAATCATATA
Source organism: Syncephalastrum contaminatum (assembly GCA_013461545.1). Taxonomy (NCBI): domain Eukaryota; kingdom Fungi; phylum Mucoromycota; class Mucoromycetes; order Mucorales; family Syncephalastraceae; genus Syncephalastrum; species Syncephalastrum contaminatum. Next base: position 105,688 of record VAFG01000323.1, on the reverse strand, counting down.
CGATCTCAAATCTCTATTCAACACATTTGTGACTAATAGAAGTGGGGCTTGATCCCGGCCTATGCAAAGTCATTGCCTGATAACCAGGTCAGTCCAGTCAGTCGACCCTCTCGTCCGTCGGTATTGATCACCTATCTAGCCCATCAATGCCCGGGATGACACGCTTATCACAGGCACTTCCATGTTTGAGAGAGCAAAAAAGAAGGGGCGCTGCATAGTGGTGGCAGACGGGTTTTATGAATGGAAGAAGCTTTCGAACGGCAAAAAGATCCCGTACTATACTAAGCGGAAGGATGGCAAACTCATGCTCTTCGCTGGTCTCTATGATACATCCCACCTCGAAAAAGGTTGTTGTGAAGAAAGACAGATCGCCGCTGATATAAATGTATGGACTAACTGATATGCGCAAATAGACACGACACTCTACACATGCACGATCATCACCACGTCTGCTTCAACCTTCTTTTCGTTTTTGCATGACCGCATGCCTGTGATTCTTGAGAACGGGTCGGACGAAATCAAGACGTGGCTCTCTGAGGGCGGATGGGACATGAAAAAACACGCGTCGCTCCTCAAACCGTATGAAGGCAAACTGGATTGGTGAGTTCATCGTACCCATATGCGTATTGGCAGAATCCTCAATTCCGGAATATAAGCTATCAAGTGACAGATAAGGTCGGGCCAACTGGAACGAACTCGCCAGACTTCATCGTTCCTGTAGACAAGCTGAAAGGGTCCATCTCGAATTTCTTCAAGAAGGTCGAAAAAAAGCGGCCACGCGAAGAAGCAGCAGGACCAGAAGACAAGAAAGAAGCAGACGCGGATACAAAAAAACAAAAGACAAAAGATACATAAAAGTCATATGTACATAGTTTACTATTTGAAAATGGCGAGGGTAAAGGAACCTTCATTTCGGAGAATGACCTTGCTATTGTCATGTAGGTTAGATATTAGAGATATCCATGATGCATGACGTACGTATTTTCATAGTCGAGCTGGACAGTCGGGTATTGGGAGCGTTCCTGGACATCTGCAGGGGCGAGTGCACGGGCGTGTTGCACGATGGATGATATATAAGCAGCGCCTTCCGCTTTGGCCATACCGCGAGCTATTTGAGAGAGAATGAGACCGTGTTGATGCTACCATTCAGGTCATACCGCCCAAGCAGAGACCGTTGGCATCGGCGAGCAAGACACCCTTTACGCCTTCGGTGTTGGCGCTATTAAAAGTGCGTGTGTAAGAAGTAACTCATTGAAAGACGAGAGCGTGATTCGATTACATTGAATCGAGTGTGGCAGTCAGACGTTCGTCCATGAAAAAAGTGGGGGAGTACACGGGCAGCGGAGAAAGTTTGCTCAAGCGCGTGAAAATTGGAAAAATGGGTGTTGAATTCACCCGCTTAGTGTTTATTATCATTCTTATTCCAGTCTATCCAACCTATTCCCGTGTTATCAATTTGAATACCAAACATAAGTATAATAGATAAAATGCAATGGGCAAGCGCAACTTACTCTACATGATTGGATTCGTATTGCCTATATCTCTGCGCGTGTGTTACTGGAGAACATGCCGGGTACTTGGGGAGGAGGAAGTTTGGAAGAAAAAAAAAACAAGTGCCGACATCGCCATGGCTCTTGTCTATCATATGCAAAACAGATCACTCTATGAAACGAAAAAAATTGCTTTGTAGTTATTCTGCCTAACGTGACCTTCGACCGACAGCTAGATATCTTTTTTTTTGTATTCTTTATATATGTATATATACATATATCAGTATATGTAGATAAGCTTCATGAACAAAAAGAAAGAAAGCGATCACGTATGATACGCACACTACCTTTGGGAGAGGGGAGCAACAAGTGTCCGCGGGCGGCCTGCCAAATCAGGGCGCCCAAAAAGAGGAACGATCCGATACTTGAGAAAAGACAGAAAACAAAAAGCCATACATAAAATTCATCTCAAGCAAGAAAGTGTGTCGCAAGATCTGCACCAACACTTTTGACCTACGTACAGCTTTTAATAAAGCTACAAGGATGGCTTATAAGATGACAAGGCATAAAACGACAACAAAACAGTGCAGGCAAAAGAGCGGGGCTCGCCGAAGTACGGAAAGGGCGGACTGGGCTTCCCACGTTATCCCGCTCCGACGTTCATTGGGCGTTTGGATGAAAACTCTTTACTCACTTCAATTACATAAAGGTAAAAACCTATTCACAGCCGAGTGTCACGACGCGGGAAATCCTACACCTGACACTTCTTTTTTTTTTTATCTCTTTGTTCTTTTCGTTATTCACCCTTTTCACCCTTCTCATTGAAGATGTTCAAGTCCTTGCGTTCTGCCTCTGCCCTCGCCTCGCGCGCCTCCATGGTAATGTGTCCGCATGGCGCGGAATCTTTCGGGAAAAAACAACAAAAGTTGGAATGGGCTCATTGACGTATAATGGTTGTATAGGCTGCCCGTGCTCCTGCCCAGCAGCAGCAAAAGCGTTTCCTCAACATCCACGAGTACATGTCCGTGGACTTGCTTCGCAAGTATGGCATCAACGCTCCCAAGGGCCAGGTTGCCAAGACCCCTGAAGAGGCTTTCGAGATTGCAAAGCGCTTGGGTAGGTTTAACAAAAGGGCATGTCCAATCGCCATTCAGTCATCTAATTCTTGCTCCTTTGTCAGGCTCTGATGATCTTGTCATCAAGGCCCAGGTTCTGGCTGGTGGCCGTGGCAAGGGTACCTTCAGCAGCGGTTTCAAGGGTGGTGTCAAGACCTTCTCGACGTAAGTTGTCATATTTCTTCTGGGGTTGGTGTATCTAAACTTTTCTTCCTCTGTACAGCCCTGAGGAGGCCAAGACCCTCGCCGAGAAGATGCTTGGTCACAAGCTGATCACCAAGCAGACCGGCGCCGCCGGCAAGCCCTGCAATGCCGTGTACATTTGCGAGCGCAAGTACGCCCGCAACGAGTACTACTTTGCCATCCTGATGGACCGCAAGTCGGCTGGTCCCGTCGTCGTCTGCTCCTCCGAGGGTGGTGTCGACATCGAGACGGTTGCCAAGGAGAACCCTGACGCGATTGTCAAGATGCCCGTCGATATCAAGGTCGGTCTCACCAAGGACCAGGCTCTCGAGCTCGCCAAGCGCGTCGGCTTCAGCCCCGTTTCGGTCGACAAGGCCGCCGAGACCTTCCTGAACCTGTACAAGCTCTTCATGGAGAAGGACGCGACCCAGGTCGAGATTAACCCTCTCTCCGAGTCGTCTGATCACGAGGTTCTCTGCATGGACGCAAAGGTAAGCATATATTCGTTGTTTTATGGGAAAAAAAAAGAAGGGGAATGCTTACTCTCTTTTTTTTTCTTGTATCTAGTTGAACTTTGATGACAATGCCGACTTCAGACAGAAGGACGTTTTTGAGCTCCGTGACTTCAGCCAGGAGGACTCACGTGAAACTGCCGCGGCCAAGTACAACCTCAACTACATTGGTCTCGAGGGCCAGATTGGCTGCCTGGGTAAAGTCTTATCGCGATGGAATTTTTGCTTTCATTCATGCTAACATGAACAAAAAAGTTAACGGCGCCGGTCTCGCCATGGCTACCATGGATATCATCCAGCTCCACGGCGGCAAGCCTGCCAACTTCCTTGACGTCGGTGGTGGTGGTAAGTAAACGAAAAAAAGAAGTAAAAAACAGAGACGCGTGTGCGTGCAAGCGAGGTGATACACATGCATATGTATGATGTCTGTCCCTCGTCGATTGCATGTGTGTGTGTATTTGTTTATTTACATGTATGTGTATCTGTCCGAGCCATACGACTCACACAAACGATCTGCAACGCTATTAGCTACGCCCGACACCGTGAAGGCCGCCTTTGAGATCATCACATCCGATCCCCACGTCACCTCTGCATTCGTCAACATCTTTGGTGGTATCATGCGCTGCGACATCATCGCCGAGGGTATCATTGCTGCCGCCAAGGACCTCGAGCTGAAGATTCCTCTCGTCGTCCGTCTCCAGGGTACCAAGGTCGAGGAGGCAAAGAAATTGGTAATGTCCATAATCTTATTTTGTGTGTGTGTGTGTGTGTATGTCATGCATGCTAATCAAAAATTTTTTTACTAGATTGCCGACTCGAAGCTGCGTATCTTTGCCGTCGATGACCTCGACCTGGCCGCCAAGAAGGTCGTCAAGTTCTCTGACCTCGTCAAGACCGCCCGCGAGGCCGACATTGGCATCACCTTCAACTAAACTATCTCTTTTTCATGTATCCCCGTTTATCATCCAACATTTTAGACTTTTTTTGAAAACATATAAAAAAAAAAGCGAGAAGCGAATTGGTAACATTTCCTTCCTTCCTTCGACTGCACCTTAATGGGATTGGGGTTCCGAACAAAAGGCGGTTGTTGAGCTGTTGAGGGCGTCCCTGACGAAAATGGCAATTCATGGCAATTTGTACCACCTCATCATGCGAACCTTTTCGCATCGTATGTGCGTGTGCGTATCCCCGGTTCTATAAAAGCTGAATGATCATCCTTTTCACACTTTTTTCCTCACACCTCTTTTTCCAAAACCCACTTTTCCAATTCCTTTTCACTTCCATTGCTGGTTCAATCGGTCCCCTTGTACAGTCATTTTTGTTTCACTTTATACATACAACACAACACACAACGCAAGATGTTCTCCCTCCTGTATTTTCTTTGTCTTGCATGCGTAGCATTCCTTGTTTCGGGCGCACCCGCACCTCAACGACAACAACAACCCTCTCTCAAGGCCGACGACGTTAGCAGCTGGACTGTGACCGATATGGCCCTGATGCGCGACACTATCGAAGGCTTTTACGAGACGGTGGTGGATGATGTCATGAGCGCCCACACCGAAGAACTGCTCGTCATGCTGCTCCATTCGCCTCGCAGCAAAAAGGTCCAGATGCTGCGAACTCAAGCAAGCGAAATGAGCCAAACCCCTTTCCAAGGTAACCATTGATGCGTTGCCAAGGAAACAAACAAAGCTGACTCTCCATGACTTCAATAGACACTTGCGTGACCAAGATGCCTGGCTATATCGGGAACCATATCCACCAATTGAACGCACGGGTATACGGAGCGATTCAACCCGCGGTCGGAGAAGCCCTGCCCGCTCTGTGGCCAGAACAAGACAATGTGCCTGCTCAGCACGAGCTGGCCACCATTGTGTATTCGCTCAACCAGGCGGTCTGGCACCGCCTCGCGGCTGCGCTGGACGCATACGGCCTGGTCGAGCGTGTGGCGTACGATCTGCAGTCTTGTGACGCCGCTACTGCCGAAATCACTCCACCTCTTTCCCTCTCCTCTTCATCATCATGGATCGACACACTCCGCTCGGTGTTTGCAAAGTTCCTTGCGCCTTGCGACCATCAAGGCTTCTTGCAAGCCCACCTTGACAACATGCGCGCTGATCTCGGCGCCGAGCTCGAGTCAAGGACGGGCGAGCTCGTCATGACCCTCTACAACGACCTGTACGAGGTCGACAACGACGATTTTTGATGTAAAAAATAAAATATTTTTTTCTTTTGTACAACACAAGAAAGGTTCATTGTTTCTTTTTTTTACTGCCATGTGTTGTTAAGCAGGCTTGGCGGAACCACCGTCGCCTCCGGGTCAGTGCTCGCGTGGTATGTTCGCCAGCGCCAGGAGTGTCTTTGGTGCCATTAACGACACGCTGCTCGGGCGTCGCGCGAGGGTTGGCCCACCGATGGTCGGTGTACACCCAGCCCTCAGGGTCGCACTCGACGACACTCTACATTCATTTTGCGTTAGCGCATTCTAAAGATACCTTTCCACTTTGTTCTCTCATGATGTAGAAAACCAAAAAATGTATTTACCACTAAGCACATAAAGAAAGACAGCGAGTGAGTAACTTGTTTCTTATGCGCAGTCATGCCATTGGCTTATCGTCCTTCTTACCTATTTCAAGCTGTTCGTCGGTCCAGGGCCCGGTCGTATCGAGGTGCCATTCGTCTCCGTCGAGCCATGCATATTCATCAGGCGCCGGGATATCATTCTTGCTCGGCAGTGGCTCCGAGCCTGTCAGGTTGGACCACGGGCCCCGCTCGGACCGAAGCAGCTTCAAAAGAGTCAAACAAACGAAACGTTGTATTTTTTCATGCGTACCTGAGCGGTGTAGCCACTGCCGGCCCACCATCGCTGGTTTTCGTAGAGCGAGACCTCGACGATCTCGGGCTTGTGGGTCTTGGGCGGGCGGTGCAAGAACTCGAGCAAGGTCTGGGCGGTATCGAGGAGCGATTGCACAACGGTTTCGGCGATGGCACCCATGCGGGTCTTGTTGAGCAAGACAATCAAACCGACGGTCATGACGATCCACTTGCCGACACAGTACAGCACGAGGGAAGCGAGAGCGGCGACGACGAGCATGAGGCGGTAGGCGGCGGGGGTGAGCCAGACGTGCTGGGCGTGATAGGCGAGGTTATCGTAGATCCTGATCATGAAGAGCATGCACTGCTGGGTGCGCTCGAGGTTGGTAAAGTATTCGGGCGAACTCTCGTCAAAGCGGGGCATGAGGACCTGCGCCATCGAGAGTGGTCGCACTCCGGCTCGGACAAAGAGCCAGAGCACCAAGGCAAAGGGCGTCAGCAGAAATAAAGCAGGGTATAAACCTAATGACCATGAAAAGAGAATGAATACATGCGAATACGTATCCTTTTTTAATCTTACAGCAGAGGATCCAGAGGATAACCCAGGCAGCAGAGATGGGAGGGTATTGCCAGCTGTACACGTCGTAGATACGTTGGCTCAAGTTGAAAAAGAAGCGGGAGCGGGCGACGACACGGGTGAATGCCTTGGCCGTGGTTTGTGGACTGAGGATGTCCTGCGTTTTGATATTGAGAGGCTGCTGACCGGCAGCGACAATGGTGTTTTGTACATGGTGTTTGAGCGATTTGCGGTAGGCCTTGACGGTCGGACTCCGCAAGGCCTCTTCTATGGTTGTCTGCTTGGTGTGCTCGTCATTGAGAGGCAGGTGCCGAGTATCAAATGAGGAGCGCGGCGAGGTATACTTGGACACCGATTCGGCTTCAGAATCTGTGACAGACAACGCATCCGGGCTCACGCGTCGTGGTGGTCGGCATTGGACTACCATTTTTGAGCATTGCTCATGGCAATTATACCCGCATTCTTCATATATATAAAAACAGGGAAATGTGAATATCGAAAAGAACGGGCGACAATAAGAATAACAGCAACTGACCCGTGCATTGCACACCCTGTCTGGCTAGGCCCCATAGCAGCTTTTCGCAATAGTCGCAATAGATTAAACCCTGGAAGTTTTTTCGTTTGAAGCGATGGAACTTGGCAGCAGGCATTAAAATGGAGGTGTGGTTCTTGTTTTTCTATCTTATAGTATAGTAGAGGGTGGTATGTAATAGTAATCGTATAAAGAAGGCAGGTCGGGGTATTGAAAGGACTTTTTTTTGCCTGCTCCTGCTCTTGCTGGTCGTG
>VAFG01000323.1:6253-98038 GCA_013461545.1 Syncephalastrum contaminatum | reverse complement strand
TGTGTCGGGCAAAAAAAATAAAAGGTTGGTAGGTAATAGACGAAAAGGACAAAAAAAAAAAAAGAGACGAGTCTGCTGACTGACTCACCACGTGAAGGGATCCTCCCGAATTGTGACCGCCACTTCAGAAGATTGTGCACACACGCTGATTCACACTTCCTCCAAAAGAAGGGGAAACAGGATAGTCATTCAGGAACAAGCGCATGTGTGTAGAGGGTAATGGGGCGCATCATCGATATTAACGATATGGGGTGCAATATGTTTATGTCTAGAGTAACCACATGATATGGGTATGAAAGTTGAGAGTATATGTGTTCCATGCGAAAATCACTCGTTTTGTTTCCAGGACAAATTCATTGTGGGAGAACTCTTCCAAGGTGTAACGTCGTCGACTGATTTCTTTTTCTCTATTATTTTAGTGCACCTCTATTCTAAAGCATACGATCTGCGCTTTCACGCTTTGTTTTCTTTTTCTTTCTCGTTTCCCATCGGTCCAATCACGCTTCAACAGAAAAGAAACTTCTGTTGCGCATGCATAAAAAACTCAACAGCTTTCACTAACATGTGATTTGACAGACAGAGAATTGTACATAACATAATCAACAGGCATTTGCTTTTATTTTTCCTCTTAATTTTTTTGCCGAGGCTGTCATGCTTTTTGTAGATTGGAGTCAACTCCGCTGACATGTGATAATGGGCCCTCTATATTCTTAGTTGTGGCTATTTCGATCGGCTTCTGGTCTTTACGTTTCTCTTTCTCCTTTTCCCCCCTCGCCATTCCAACTGTCATGTTGAGTGATTCGCCCTCAGGACAAACGCAGGCTCGATTGCGCCATCACCACGCTTCCCAGCAAAGAAGCGCACCGTACAACAAACTGTCCCACCCACCACCGAGCGCACCGCTTCCTACCGCCAACAGCAGCACCTGGCAGCAGCTCGTCGTCCATGCCAGCTCAGCAGCAGGCACCACCGCCGCCGTGGTCAGCGAAGAATCGATGAAATGCCTGAAATACTGCCTGTCCTGGCTCCAGTATGCCATCCAGCACATTGAGCAGCAAATGACCTTACTGCGCAACTTCCTCGTCTCCCTCGCCACCTCCCAGTCCACTCCCAACAGCAGCAGCAATTCACTGACCACCCCCTCATCCAACACTTCGGTCCTCTCCGCCATCAAAAAGGACATTGTCGATACCCTGCGCAAGGTCGTCGATGTCATTAGCCGATACGCCGGTAATTCCTTACCCCAAAACGCTCGCGTGGCCGTTCGTGGCTTTATCCTGAATCTTCCCGGTCGATGGGTACGTATCATGATCTCTTCTTCTTTCGTATCTAATCCATTTATCTATCCGTCAAATAGGCAACCGTCAATGATATTCGCTCCACGACGACCTCGCCCGCGGCATCACCCATGCTCAAGCCTGCCACACCCTCGACCCCGACCCCTACGAGCGGCACGGGTGGCCAGGAAGACAAGGCCATCCGGCTCCTGACCTTTGGCCAAGAATCAGTCGACATGCTGCAATCCGTCTCGTCCGTATTTGGCGATACCGTCGAGCGTGCCGAGCTGTGGATCGATCGTTTCCGAAGCATGCGCGGCGTCCCCAAAGAAGAAAATGAGCGTGTCGAGCTGCCGCCCATTCGAAATCTGCCACCACCTGGTAACCCGCATCCTCCGCCTCAGGACATGGACGTCGACCATTAGAAACCCAAAAAAGAAGGGGGAGAAACTCGTCTACGGCGCCCGTGCGCATTTGCTTAATACCCTTCTTTTTCTCTCTCTTCTTTTTCCCTCTGCAAAAGAAAACAAACGAACACTCGAACGCTTTTTTCGCGCACCTACATGAACATATTCTCTTCTTTTTCTTCTTCTACACATACACTGATACGCGCTTGCGCGGGTCGCATCCTGGTTTTTTTTTCCTCCTTCTATCCCTCTCTCTTTTCTCTACCCTTTGGTATACTTTTCATTCGCATATAAAATACATATACATATCTACAGGCACACGTATACGCACAAAAAATATATTCATGTGTCGAACCCTTTTCACGTGAAGTCCACTCTTTGCGAATGGGGTGGAGATCTAAAAACTCCGATGTCCCTGAAATCGCAGCAATCACCATGCAAAACAAAAAAAAATCATGACAGCATCCCGCGGCCGTGCTTTTCTTGTGACATGTGCAACCACACGATTCATTCAGATTCGCCCGTAACAAATTTCTGTTCATCATGCCAGGTGCTTCTTCTATATTTTTGGTCTGTCCCTTGAAGATCCCTAGACCTCTTTAAGTTTTTTCGCTGCTGTACTCCACCCCATCCAAAAAAAAAAACCACAGGCCCATGATCTCTGCTCTTCTTCCCAAATTTTGGGATAACGCATGACAGTCCCATTTATGACAGATATGTAATGCATTGCATCAATATAGAGCCGGATTGACTAAAAGCCAATTACAAGAATAATCTGTGTGCCGAGTGGTGGTTACACTCTGCCTAGAATTTTCGTGATTTTCTGCTCGCGGCTGATATGTGCGCATCATTACCGTCAGTGGGCTCGTGCTAGACATGCATTCATGGCTACCACGGCATGATTGATTGCTATAATAGCATCATTCACCACGATTCGCTCATATATTATACACACGCTTTTATTTGTTTCAGCGCTCATATCTAAAAGAACGTCCGCTTCCTTTTTTCTCTATATAGCGCGCTAGGTCCATTTGACCTTGATACCGCGCGCCCGCAGGCGCTCGACACTGGCCGCGGTAACGCCTTCGATACTATCCAGCTCGACGTAACGAAGAAAAGGCAGATCGGCGAGTTCATCCGCGACATGGGCCTGGAAAGGCGTTGAGCCGCGAAAGGCCGCGCGCGTGAGATGGGGTGTCTTGTTGACCAGGAAGTGGCGCAGGGCGGCAGCCGGCCCTGAGCAGGTGTGAACGCGGATTTCTTCTAAAGCTGCAAGGACAGGAAGGCGGCTGAGGAAGGGGTCGCTAATGAACATGTAGAGTAGTTCGAGTCGCTTCAGATTCGGGAGCGACACGTTGTCTGGCCAGGAAGAGGCCGTTGTGCCGTCGGGGGGCTCCACCACGCGACCCCGGAGAGAAATGTGGGTTAGATGAGGGCACAAGCACAACATGCGCAGCAGTTCGGGTTTCGACCACGGATACTGGCCGAGAGTGAGTGACGTGAGATGAGGGCATTGGAGCAAGAAGGCGGTGAGACGTTCTTTGAGTGGCGTCGCCTCCTCAGGGGAGGGCATGAAGCCAATGTTGAGCGAGGTGAGCAGCCAGGCGTGAGGCGGGTGTTGCAGGATGAGACCCCAGAGTGTGGCGTGGTTCATGGACGTAAACACGGCCAAGGTGACGAGGGTCGTGCGGTTGGCCCAAATAAGGTCGGCCATAACCTGGTGGAGCCATTCAGGGTCTCGTTCCTCTTGAACGTACACCTGCGCGCATGCGACTTTCAAATGCTGCAGACCCGAGCTGTTGCCATGGATCCGCATCGCTGGGGTTTCCGCGAATTCTTGGAAATAATAAGCGGCCTTGCCAAAGATAAAAGTATGCAATCGTGGGTTGCGCTTTTGCATAATGATGGATGCCAAATTTTCAATGTCGACGCGCGTCTGTTTGATCACATCCACGTCGAGATACTGTAGCTGAGGACAATGTGGTAAGAGGCTGTAGGGAAAGGCGCCTTCTCCACTCCAGACTAGCTCAGACAATGGCAGCTCGCGTGGCAGCGTGTCTGCAGACAAGGACAAGAGATGTCGCTCTCGATCGAGGATTTGGATTGACCAAAAGTGGAAACGCGTGAGACGAGGACACATCTTTAAAAGCGTGGCGAGACGATCGTGATTCATGCCAAGGTTGAGTCCGCGCAAGTCGAGTTCTTTGAGGGTGGGTGCGCAGGCCTGAATGACCCTGAACCACGCATCCGAGGCGAGGACGGTGGTATCTTTCCCAATATCAGTTACGCACGCACATCATCGCATTGTGCCTCATTTCTCTTTTATTTACCTGACGGAACAAACTTGGCTTGCAAGCATAGCGTTTCCAGATATGGGCAATGTACCGTATCCAAGAGGCGTACGGCCTGGTTCCATAAGACCATGTTGGTTACGAAAAACGTAAAGTGGCGCACAGCGGCACCGTCCATTTTTCGTTCGAGCCACGCGAGGCATGTCTGCGCTGTGAGTCCGCCTTCTTCGTCAGGCGCAGTCATTTTGAAGCTAATGGTTCTCCACATGCCCTTCCACTGCAGTAACATAAAGTGGCGCCATTGTCTGCAGACACGGGTGCATTCTATGCGATCGACCGAGGACACTTGGTCAAAGATAAGCGTCACGATATCGTAGGGGAGCGGAAACAGTGGGTCGCCTATCATTTATAGCCTATAAGGATGGAATCGATGGTGATGGTCCTTCTTGCGATGAAGTAGTACCATTGCTAGTCAGCGATAAGGGTAAAGAGGAATCCATTTGTAAGAAAAGCCCCGCATTGGAGTGTGTATCTGCTGTATTACAGACTGCATATGTGTGTCACCCTGTCCTCCTTGGAAATGGGTCGCATAGTGTGCCACGAAATCTGCCACCATTCATACAGTCATACATTCCAGCCTCGATCCTCCGCAAAATGCTCTCTAGCACTCCGTAAATGATCACTTGGCTACATGGCTGCATCTTTGAATGCCAACAGAAATTTTCTGGTCAAGGGTGTGCTGTTTACCGGGTCGACCTGCTCGCGTTTACTGGGATCGTCCATCTCTCGCAAACCAAACCCCCGTGTCAGAGTCGAACAGGCCTATATGCGTCAAGGTATTCAGGACGGCTTGGGTGAGAGTTTGATGGAGAAAATACGCAAATTGGTTCCTTATATGCCTGTACTTTTCTACATTTGCACCATGATACGTAAGGCCTTGTTTTCAAGCTGCAGATGCATTTTATTCTGTCACAGTCTGTACCAGATCTGATTAGTATATACTTAATTAGCCGTGGTATGATATGCTCGATTTGGGTTTTGTATGTTCAAAATAATGATAGGGCCTACACAAAACAAAGCAAGGTGTCATCGGTCAGCTGTCACGCGCCGCTGCTGTATCTCAGAGGCGCTGCGAGCTGATAAAGAAGCAGATACCATTATCCATGTACCATATGCCTTGAATACTGCTTCGGACACACGCAGCACATCGCCAGGCTGCTCTAAAGGAATAAGACTGTTTCGCAAAAGAAGTGCGCCCATCGACATCACGCACGCTTCAAGCATACCACAGCAGCAGTAGAAGGCAGAACGAGATCCAGTAGAGTTTGACTGTTACTGCGATCGTCTGTCTTAACCGACAAGTTTTAAAACAACGTCGCGTATATGACAAGAAACGAGATGGCTTAGTTTCTTTACTTCTCTTTTTGCTTTAAAAATAAACAAATTCATTGTTGTCATCCACGCAAGGTACACAAATTAACTCTGGAGCTATTAACACGATTGATAGACGCGGCCCATTGACCGAGTCCATTGAGACGTGATCGAAAAAGGATTTTGATAGCGTGTTCCGGAAAGAACATCCTGGCATATCTTCGGTTTCTGCCATATGACGACCTACATAGCAACAACGATTGTCGCATCACCGGTTTTTGCATATTAAATATATATAGATACATAGCTGTTTTTGAAGGAATATACTTACGAGCAAGGCATAACTCTAAAACAAAAAGCACCTGTGGTACCAGTAAAGGATATAGTGCCATCATTATCCATATGGGTGCATTATGATGATGAGTCGGCGATATTTTCTCCCGATATGCGGACTGGAACTCTCTAGCAGAAAAGATAAGTTCATGCAACAAGAAAACAGCGCGTCTCGAATGTTTTCCCCACCAATATCTCTTTCATCGCACCAAGCAGACTATGTTTGTCTTTTAAAGTACTCACTTTTCATCCAAAAGGTGAAAAGAAAATCGACGATACCGTAGTTATCGTATGTAGCATTAAACATGCCTATTATTTAATAAGAATGCTTGTCTCGTTTGGTAAGTTCTCCAAGGACGGTGAAGCATCATGGGCACCATAGAGCCATACCCAACGAATTGCCAGCAATATGGGTGCGCACACGATACTTCCTGATATGTATAAGAGCAAGTTTGGTTTGACGGCTGAGGTACGGAAATATATGACTTACATAACAGCGCAAGAAATCTCTACTGGAAACTTAGGCAGCTAATCATCTGATGTCCAACATCGACTGGAACACCCCCAATGGTAACTTTTCGGTGCTTACCGAGAAACTTTGCAAGGAGGGTTATAGGCAGAAGAAGGTAGTACTGCGCCTTTTACCTGTTTGAATGATACGTGTGTTCATATTGGCTTTTTCATGGGCGGTAGCCTCTCACTCGCTTTAACTACCCAAATCACTGGCAACTTGGCCATGTTCTGGTGCGACGTGGAGAACCCCCAGATTCGTTTAATGTGGCCAAGATCACCTCCCGATGTCTGCCCAGGGCATTTCAATGGTAAGGATGCCATGGCCGTTTCCGTGACCCTACCGCCAGTAAGTACACATCAACCTTGTTAGGCAGACAAGTCATGCGTAGTGAAGCGGATGCCTTCGAAGCTCAATCGCAAAGGCGCTTCCGATCTCGCGTCTATCGGCAGCCCGGCCAGGGACACGCTTTCCTCTACGATGACTGGTGCCATTGAAAAAAGCAAAGAGCTTGACTTTGTAGATGAAAATGTGGAACCTACCTCCAAGGCGCTAGCCAGCCATGAGGAGGCCTGGTCCCGTATTTAGCTTACCTTGTCAGCATCTCGCGTGTCGCCAACTTTTTCCGGTATCATGACTCTAAAGGACAGCGAGCATATATGTAGTACACCACTTGCCCGTATGTACTTACTTTGGTGCTGAAAATACATGCTGTGTGAATTTACATAAGGGATGTAATATGTAGTGCATAGATGAAGAAAGGGAATAGGGAGTACAGAGAAGAAATGAACAGATGGCAGAGAACACATTTAAAAAAAGGTGCTATAACAAACGCGATGGCTGGACGCCCTACAGCTCAAAAATCAGAAGGCCCGGGACAACAGAGGGTGACTACGTATTCCACGGTAACAAGTGCCATTATTACGCAGTTACTGATGGTGATATGTAGTTCACTTTCAGATCACAAAATTTATTTGACAATGACTGATAGAGATCTTTGATAAGTTTTGGTGCAGATAGTATAAAAGTCATTTTAAGAGGATTGAGAGAGCCCTTATTTTTTCAAGGGACGGGCGGCGCGGGCACCGGCGGCGCGGGCACCGGCGGAAGAATGACGCCAGCATTATCGAGTAAACTGTCGAGAAGAGGTTGCGGAGCAGGGGGTATGCCTCCAGGAAAGTCGGGATTAGGTTCGCCACCAGGAGGAGGAGCAGGCTGAGCATAGACAGCGCCGGAAAGACAGATGATGGCCGTAAAAGTTAACAAAAGGATGGAGCGCATGGTAATTCGATACTGATGTAATGTATACTTTAAAAAAGGGAATGTGCTACTCTTTTATATCATTTATTTTTCGCCGCATCCAAGCCTTGAAATCCCTTATTCTCGCACTCCTGAAGAAAAAAAGATTCTCTTGATGACACGGAGTATTGTAACGCATAGAAAAAAGGAGATCCATTGAAAAAGTGAGGGATCTACATACATACATCAGTGAGATAGTCAGAACGGCGCTATAAGGGGTTAGGAGCTTAGACTCACTGCTTTTATTTCGTCCGTTCAGTGGAGATTACCCAAAATTCTCAGCAGTTTGGGATTTTGCGTACAGCAGAAGTAAATATAAGTAAAGCGTCAGAAAGGCACGGGAATTGGTAGTATCGTGAAAGTCGTTAATAGATGCAAGAGGCATTATATGCATACCATCAAGAAGCAAATTGACTGGTAAGAAAGCGAGATAGAGTACATGAGCATATGTATATACACATAGCAGACGTGTAAGCACCTGTAGATAGATACTCCGCAGTAAAATTAAAGACTACTACAAATATATAGAGAAGAGCCATTTCTGTAATACTGTTGATGGGCTTTTTTTTTTGTGTTCGCAAAATATAGTGAGCCTGGAAGTCGTACATGTTTACTCTATATTGTCGGCAAATTAATGGTATGAATCAGACGGACGAGCTGAGTCTTAGAGAGTTGAGAGGGTACGCGGTAGACGTCACCGCCATTTAGATCACCAAGACCATCGCCTCTTGGAAGACTACGTGCAGCATTGGTACTGCCGGTAAGAGGATCAGTGGCAGTAAAATTTGGGGGTACGGTGGATACACGGGGTCCAGGATGTCAGGAGGCCTGGGGGGCTCCGCGGAGGACAAACGGCAGGAGCAGGAGCAGGAGGAATAAGACTATCAAACTTCAGGATGGGCGTTATATTTTTGGGCCGCGTGCCGTACTTGTACATGGCGGCGGTATCACGATTATTCTATTCAAGATTAGCATCCTTGGTCCGGAAGGACGAACATGACGGTACCGGGACGAAATCTGGCAGCTTTAGCAATGAAGAAGGGGAGCACACGATAACAGAAAATATGACGTGAACACTATATACAGTGTTTTCTCCCGCCGTGTCTCATTTTGTTACGTGATAATGTCAACTTAGAGACTGAAGCGCTTCGGTATGCCAAAATATATATCGCTTACTTTCCTATTACAGTCCTAGCATGGTAATACAGGACACTGGTAAGGCAAAAGTCTAAAAGACATAGGCAACATTGCTAATAGAGACCAACAAGAGAAGAGTGTGCGGTATACCTTTTCTGTTGCGCATACGTTTAATATAGGTCTCCTTATGCTATTAACTACATACACGCTGTTTCCTTTTTGGAGAGCTCATTTACGGTATATGAAGGGTAAACAGATGTTTATGAGTGATCCTCTAAGATTTGCCTGTCTCTTTCCTTCCGAAATTGTCACACACCAGCGTTTTGATGAATGACCACTTCCTCCATTATATACGTGAGCAATATTGCGTACAAGTCAAGGCAGCAGATGAAAGGCTCTTCTATTATCGATATGAGCTTATGGTATGCCATGCAAACTATCTTTGTGCTGCCCTTCTGAGCATTTCAGAAATATCACTTTCAACTGTGGACGTGTCGCTTTCCAAGATGTTTTGCTCTCTAGCTGTTACCACTACTTGCCACTTGTTAGCGGAGCCACCATTTAAATCGTCAAGATATTCATACACTGCAACACGTGGCTTCATCTGCGATGACTATGTCTGTCGAACAACATAATAGCAGGTACACACGTACTTCATCCGCCCATTGGGGGTGAACGCTGTATCACGGTAAATAATAGAAGGAATGAGTTGTTCCCATAAATTCTTTCTTTTCGCCCAGGTAGAAACTGGATTCCAGGCGCTCCTGATAGGTTTTTTATATATATTAGGCGTCACACATTTATACCGTATACCGAAACGAGACTATTTTTGTTTATGTGCTGCCACCCTTCGCGGAGATCGTCTTGATATATCAAAATTTCCAGCGAGAACATTCATCTTTTGCCTAGACGACGGACGGCGACCGCGTCAATATATCATTAGAAACAGTACCACGCTATTAATAAAGTGTTCTCTTTTGTCGTTTCTTCATTTCTTACTGGTAAATGCTTGATTTCCAACAAAAACCGGTGAAATGTATAGTAGGTAGGCTTGCCTTAGAGTGCTTCAGGTTTGGCAACGTGGCGGCCTTTATTAACATGTGCATTTCGTAGGCTGACTCACAAATACGTTTCTGAGGACGAGTGTACTATTATGGAGATTTGGACATGCGACCAATGTCTATCGCTTATCGCAGTAAGGTGACCTGAATGTTGGCACTATATTATGAAACATGGTTCTCGACAGATACGCGATGGTCGTCGATCCTGTTTCTGGTATTACAGTAAATCAACAAACGCCCAGCACAAATGTTTATTAGAACGAGTTATCGATAAAGTGCATGCGTACGATAAGCACGCCATGTGCACCGATCGCGTGTCAGAACACGGGCCGCTTATCTTTCGACTCGCTGCTCATGCGTTTAAAATAGTAAATTCCTACTGTCTATCATGTACCAAGGGAAAAGGGTAATCCGAAAACTCAATATGGATATACCTTTGATAAGGTGCCAGACGGTGGTGTGCTACTTTTAGGTACGCAAGTGATTACGAAGACAAGGCGTAAATGATGGGCCATATCACGAGAGACGATTGGCCCAGCGAGGCATGTATTGAAGAGGCGCACCCTGACCTTGCGTTTTTCAAGATCAGTGTGATTACCAAACCAAACGAAAGCCCGCTACTGTATGGCTCTGATCCAAATTCATATCGGGCAGTCTGCCGTGCAGATCCGAAACGTCCGACGTAGAAAAAAAATCTTCTGATATAAATAAAAACGGTTCATTGTCCATTCAGGGCTCACACTGCCTTTTTTCCTTTTTCCTCCTAGCTTATCTGCCAACATATATACATTTCGTATATGCCGTCTCTTCACCACAAAGAAGACGTCACCGTCCAACTCAAAGTCGACCCTTATTTTACGGGCATCATGCGTGGCCTGGCCAACGACGAGGCCGAGGGTTGCGAGCTCAAGGGCGAGTGCGTTGTCCAAGTGCACCACCGACCTGTCAAGGCGCGTCGTATCGTCGTCTGGTTCGAGGGTCGCAATAAAGTCAACCTCCAAGGCGCGCTGGGTGTAGCGTCCGCCGAAACGGTCGAGTCGCGATCGCTTATCTTCAAAGACAAGCACTTCCTCGGCGACGATGGCCAAGTCAAGGTGCTCGAGCCTGGCACGTATGTGTACCCATTCTCATTTGAATTGCCGGCCACGTTGCCGGCCAGCTTCCGTGGCAAATACGGCCGCATCCGATATCGTCTGCAGGCCACCTTCCACCGCCCTCAGATGTTTAGCTCAGATATCCATACCTCGACCGACATCGTCCTGCGACGCTCCCTCCCACTTATGCATATCGACAACGAAGAGGTTCGTACCGGTTCCAGCCAGGACGTTCACTACACGGCTTCGGCTCCTGCGATCGCCTATCGCGAAGGTGGTCTTGTGCGACTCAATCTCAACATCAACCTCGAGCACCCCGAGTATCAGTCGGTGCGCTCAGTCACCTGTGCGCTGCGCGAGGTCGTCAAATACCGCACAACCGGCGAACGGTCCATGACATGTCAATCTGCTGCGTAAGTGTTACCTATCTTGACCGTTGATTACAAAAAAATTTTTTTTCCATAAGCGTTAGAGTGCTTACCTAAAATCTGAATATAGTAAATCCGAGGAACTGTTTCCGCTGGGTTGGAGCACGTTTTATCCATCGCGATCCCCCGATTACGATCCAGCGGCGCAGCACGACTACAATGCTATTTTCCGATTGTGTCCCCGCGTGCACGGTGATACGCAAACCCGATTGCTCCAAGTGACTCATGCTGTCGTTGTGAACATTATGGTTGACACCAACAAGCCGATTGGCCTGCCTACCGAGACACCTCACGCAAGCGACGACGAGTCGGATGACGCCAGCATCAACGGTGATGATGACAAACCTTCCGTCCAGCAGCTCGAAACCATGCCAAGCCCGCCTAGCTCGCGGCCGAGCAGCCCTCCGCCATTGAGCCGATCCTCGTCCTCATCCTCTATCTCCTCTATCTTTTCGATTCGCCGCCATACCACCACTCCACCTTCCTCGCGCCGCTCCTCAGTGAGCAGCGGCTGCAGCGGCAGCGCACCGGCCATGACGATGTCGATGCCTAAGCAGCAGACGCAGAAGGGTCTTGTCCTTTGCTCGATTGAAATTCCTGTCGTTGTCACGTCGCGCGAGCAGGTCTGGGACGGTGCCATGCCGAGCCCTCCCGCTTACAACTCGAATGAGATCCCGCCCAGCTACTTTTCATCCCTTGAGCAGCTGCCTGCCGTTCCTGCTTACCCCATCGAACAACACTAATCAATTCCAGTCACTATTTTCATTTTCATTCTTACACTTTATTCTATTTTTTCATCCTTGCATATGTACATACCATCCCCCCACTCATCCATTCATTCATTTTCTGTATCATTGTTGTATCGCATTTATCTCCTATAATTCTAAATATATATACTATCTATGCCTATCATTGAAATGACCAAAACAGAAACAATTTCCGAGAATGTTAAGTTAAATTTTAGATCGTTGTCGATCTCCCGCCCGCTTGAGAGTTTTGCCATGCGTCCCGACGGGAATTTGCGGAATGGAGTGTGTCGCGGTCGGACCACTTTTTGATAAAGCAACTTTACTGTAAAACCTGTCGTGAGCTGCATGTGCATTCCATGCGTTCCCTGCTTTGTGTCGCATCGATGGCGGAGTCAAAATATGAACAACGCCACTTTATTTTTTCATTGCTGCTCAGAAACATTAACAGGAACAGAAAAAAAAAAAGTCTGTTCGCGATACACGACATGAAATTTTCTGTAACCCAGCGAAAAAAAAAAAAAGGTACCCGATTGATGGGTTGTTTCTGTTATATCCATCGCCCAATGACAAACTGTGCACTCCATTTCCCCTTTTCTTTTCTTATAATAACTCAGGCTCACCATTAGTCGGATGATAAGATATGCTGGAGGCTTATTGACAGATGGAACCGATAGAAGCAAAATTTTCTAGTCAGCTTCAAACATATTATCGCGTCCTGAATAATAAATTGTGGATCCCGAGCAAAAATAGAATATGATACATCCACAATATCTGCCCGTATACCGACCACTTCGGTGATACGGAAAAGTGTCCGAGTTGTCAAAATCTCAGCTTATCGTAAAGACCTATCGGGGTGAGCACTATACATAGAGCGAGCGCTACATGAAGTTTGACAATCCATAGGTGATTGTGGTATTCTTAAAACTTGTACACGCCGCGGTAACATATGATGTCTGAGTAATAGTATATTTTGTTCAGGAAAAGTTACAGTATGTACAAAACGGAGTTCTTTCAGGCGACCGAAGAAAAAAAATTAAGAGGAGACGCCTTGCCAGGCACACATACGACCATCTTCGCCACCAGTAAGAATACTTTGAGTTTGATGGTTCCAGTATAAGGACCGGATGGTATCATTGTGACCACCAGGGGCCTGAAGCGTTTGACAGTGTTGCAAGGCGCCGATATTGACATGGAAGATTTGGATAGCGCCCCTATAAAAGAAAAGTATAAGCTAAACAGCTTGTCTATTTCTTGAATGGCAACTTACTCGTTGTTACCCGTCAAAAGATAGAGACGGTGCTCATTTGGATTGTAGCTGCAATCAATGGCGTAGTCGACGCCGTCGATATTTCGCACATCACCATAATCACACAAGGGATCGCCTTCAAGGGTATAGAGACCAAAGGTCTCTGTATAAGTGAGGGCATACACGTAGCTGCAGTCAGGACCAAAGTAGCTCGCTTTTTGGACAGCAGACCCGGCGTTCACAACGGAAACCAAGGCTTCCATTTCATCGAAATCTTCCAAGTTGTAATTGTTTACGATACCGTCCGTGGAGCAGGACAGCATCGACATGGGTTCCGTCGGATGGCAATGGATCTATACAATCTTTCAGTATTCCTCATCACACGTTGATATGTATCCCTTACGTCTGTGACGTCGTCGTTGTGGGACTCGTTAAAAACGGCAATGGGCGAGGTCTGTCTGGTGTCAAAAAAGGCGAGCTCGGGCAACTCTTGCGAAGCCATATCGCAGTTTGTGCCCAGCACAGCCATGGTATCGTTGCAATTGATATCGAACGTAGAAAGCTCCCGAGAATCTAAATAGGATATGAGTACTTTTGCTTCTATAAACTAGTATAGAACATACATTGAAACACTTGTGCAGGCACGCGCATGCGCAGATCCCAACGACAGAGAGATCCGTCCGAAGAGGAAGAAAATAGGTACTGATCGTTGTAGAGCTTGATTTTCGAAATGCTGCCTTTTTGGAGTTGAAAGGTATGGGCCAGTTCCAAAGAACCGAGATCATAAAGACGTATCAGGGAATCCGAAGCAGAGGCCATGGCATACTGGCTATTGGCTGCCACATCGAGTACATAATTCTCGCCGTACTGGAGATCAATCGCCTTTATGGGCTTAAAGGTGGGCAGCAGGGTATGATCGATCGTAATTTCGACCATGGCTAGCTCTTGCAGGAAAATCTGCAAATACAAAGAAAAAATCAGCCACTCATTTCACAGCGCCTTTTGAAGACTCAACTTGAAATGAAAAACGCAGGAACCATTTTCGTTTGAGACTTAGTAAGCTCCATGATATCTACCATCTGCTTCCACGTAACTCACGTCCTAGTACAGTAAGTTATACCACCAAAGGAGATATGATGAAAGCATTGGAATTGTGCTACAGGTAAGTGGGAATCTTGATAGAGAAAAATGGCCTGGCGTTACGTATGTGGCAGGACCAGCTCTTTAACAGAACCTGAACGCATACTCAGAGTATAACGTTGTCCAGACCTTTTATTATTCATTCACATAGCTACAGTGGGCTTCAGATTACGATTGGCGGTTATCAGATTATATATTAGTGTAATAAGGTAACGCCGGGTATACGTATTAACATTTCTCTTTCTTTTTTCTACGACTTGATGTTAAAGAAATGAAAAGAAATAGGAGAAAATGGAACCCTAATGAAAGCTAAGCGAGCGCACCGCTTTTAGCTGCCTCTGTTAACCGGCCATTGCCCTCCTTTTACTGATTAGCGCATTGTCCTGGAGCAAAGATACCCCACCATAAAACATGTACCTCAAATTATCAGTCAGAAGATTATATGTATGGTGTATGTGAGTGTGTCCAAATATACGGATGTGCAGCATAAATATCCGTTTTCAGTCAGCGCTTTCGAAGGTAGAGCCTTGGAGTTAGCTTCATATCCATGAATGCCCTCAATGTTTGTTTACTTGAACTCCAACTCTACTTGGGCTTGTTGAGCTACAGCGGTGGTCTTCTTTTAATGGAAGGGCGGTCTGGAAGGCGACGGATAAGATATCCGCTGCTGGGACTATTTGTGTATATGCACACACGCGTCTATTTTTACAGTACGGAGAACCCGGGGCTATACCTACTATATACGTAGGTCCGGATGACTGACCAAACTGTACACTCAAGCAAGCAGTAGTGGATACTGTGCTTCTCGCTCATTGTATTTTTAATGAACCAGAGAATGCAACGTGTTTTAAGCCCAGTCGGTGAGAAAGGACCAGTCAGAAAGGACCATTACTGTCAATAGCAAATGTAAGTGGAGAAAGGGGTCAACAAAAAAGCTGAAACTCGCAGGGATTACCTCAGCTCTGGATACGCTCTAACCTTATGAGCCATTGTTTGCGCCAATTTTTTTCTGAAATGGCTGCCATGATCTCCAGTTTGGAGAATTTTATCGCCCCCTTACATGAAGTTGAGCCAGTAGACTCGAAACAACCAAAAACATAAACCGTTCATTGGCTTGGCACAGCTTGTATATGAGACGTAGTATATACCATTATTTCGTTTCAATTAGAATTGAGAGAGCATAGCGTAAAAGTAACAATCATGATCTTCGTATTCGACTCTCCTTCAAGCACCTATCTAGGATATAGGAATCCGGGAGGCGGCGAGAAAGAGACGCCGTGCAGTCCATGTCAACGGCACGTTTTTGGATGTCACGCGCACACGTCGGGCTGACTTGTGTATGCCATGTGGATGAAGGAAATAAGTATCGCCGCCCATCTTTGCTATTGAGATTCTCGGGCATTGGTTATACATAAATGGACAACGTGCTATGGCGCACTTCATTTTAACCAGTGCGCAGCGGTTTGTGTGCTTAGCGAGAGAGAAATAAAAAGCAAGAATAAGAGAGCACAGGTCGGCCATCCAATTATGGTGCTCTGCTGATTTCTTTTCAGAAGTTCGCCAAGACTAGACCTATGAGCCGCTTGTTTTAAGTATTATTCGAACTTTGTTCATGTTCAGTGAGGGGGCCGCTGCATACGGAGACCGGCATACAAAAATGCTGACGAAAATACAGCCTTGTTCTAGGCCAAACAAGATAATATCTACATAGTCTTGATGGACCCCCTACTATACCTTGTATGGTCAAAAGATGGCTGGCATGTGGGAGACAGATATCCATTTGAAACGCCAATGTTTTGTAGTGTCAGATGCCATGGAGGTATTATTCTTGAGCGATGGGGAAGCTATAGCTCCGGAACCGGTGTTAGCGTATGTTATATGCTGCATTTTCTGTCGTTCATATGTGGTTCAATCATGCCAACAAATATTTATACACGGGGAGGAGCAAAAAAAAGTTGGTCACTCTCTTTCTCATCGATTGTATGACAAACAAAAGCTACTATATCGTTCTCTCCTTCCAACTCAAAGGCAAAAGAAGGTCCGTGCTTGTTGAAAAATAAAAAAAAGTGCGTATGTTCCCACGCGACCTGACAACGAGGCAGCAACAACAGGCGACCTCATTTTGCCCATAAAAGAATCCTTTTTTCCTTTTTTCTCCTCTTTTTCATCATTCCCCATCTCTTCCATAACTTTATGCCGATCGTTCTTCCTACGCGTACCACTTCCTCCTCCTTGCTGGACTTGTCCCAAGTGCAATGTACACAATTCTACCGCAACACGCATAAGCGGCGCATGAGCTCCGCCGACACGCTCCATTCCATCACGCTATCCACTACATCCTCTTCAACAAGCTCGCCGACTTCACCCGTCATCTCGCCTGCTAAAAAGAAAAACCGGCCACCTCCGCCTAAGCTTGTTGGGCGAGATCCATTCGACACATTGCCTTGTCTAAATGACAAGACAGCTTGTAAAGTAAGGGCATGGGATTTTGCATCTTTGTTGTTCTGATTTAACAAAACGTCTTTTTCTTGTTCTTCTTTTTTATGCAATTCAGCTGCAGTCCTATCTTCCGCCGCGGATAGCGATCGCTCCGCGGTGGCGTCTCCTCTACAGCACAGACCAGCATGGGACGAGTGCGAGCACGCTCCATCGTCGGGTGGAAGCGCACAAGGGCCCATGTTTACTTGTTATTGACACAGCCGAAGGCGAACAGGCAAGTTAGAGTCGAGTCCTTTTCCACCCAAGTCTCTCACACACACGTTCACCAAATTAGTTTGGCGCCTACGTTTCAGAGACACTCCAATGCCAGCCACGGTATTACGGCTCGGGTGAATGGTATGAACGCTCCTTTGGGCTCGTGCAACCCAATCATCACTCACACCAAACTCGTTTTTTTTTTTTTCCTTTTTTCGTTTATCATATGTGCATAAAATCACACAACAGCTTTTTATGGCGACGAGACAAGACAGAGGACATTATCGAGCATTACGCATGCACAGGCGCTAACGATTATGTGGTCTACACCGACCGAGACTTCCTTGCTTTCGGAGGAGGGTAAGTCGTTATTGATAAGCATCAATTATTGCTGTGTCAGTGCACCTTTCTTATCTCTTTTTTCCCCATCTGTGTGTTAGAGATGGGCGAGCCGGTCTCTGGCTGCACAAGGACCTAATCCACGGCCACACGGAGAGCTGTGTCACGTTTAACAATGCGCCTCTGACAGAACATGATAGTAATTTTGATTGTAATGCTCTCGAGGTCTGGGGCTTTGAATTTTGAGCAAAAAAAAAGTTGTACTAAAATTTCTTTGCATTTCACCACCAATTGCCTATTAAATGGTCCATGTCACGTGTATAACCTGTGAACGTGTGTATATTGATCCTTTTTTAAAGCACTCTTTTTTGCATACCATTATACAGTAAGCCTATGTCGAGAACGAGGGAAGGAATGGGCTTGCCATGATCTCATTCCTTTGATATTGGGGCCCGCTCGGTTACTCAATGTGGGTAACATTCGTTCGGTTGAACGGTACTCTGTTTACAAAACAAATTTTAATTTTATGAGTGACGAGTGGGTTGTAAGAGGAGGGTTGATTCAGTGATCTGGATATGGGGCTACGCGGCAAGAACAGAACGCATGAAGTATAGACGCTGCTACCAAAGGAATGAGTGTATATATAAACTGGGTTCTCTTTATTGGAAACCATTAGAGGGGGATTCAATTTAGGTACAGGCAGTCGGTGGTGACGACAAAGGCGCGAACTCCTGCATGATCGTATCGTACCATGCCATGGATTCCGCCAAGGACTTGACATTACGCGTCTCGCGCGCCAGATCTTCTTCGTGTTCGTGTTCCTCGTCTTTATCATGGTCGATTTGCGAGGTTTCTTCTTGTTGTGGGCTATGGACAGGGGATGCGGATTCCTTTGTGATAGAAATAGTAGCAATAGCAGCAGCAGAGGTAGCAGTAGTAGTAGTAGCAGTAGTAGTGGTGGTAATAGGAAGAGGAGGAAGAGGAGGAGTAGAGTTAGTTTGAGGAAGTGGATAGCTTATAGTAGTGCGCACCGTCAGGGACTTTTGAAAGGCTTCTACCAAGTCATAGGTCGGCCGTGACTTTTTGGTATCGGACGACTCGATGGCTTCGTCAGCTTTCCGCCGTTGCCCACATTTATTAAAGTAGCCGTCGAGGGGACCCTGGCGTTGTTTCTTTTGTGCTTTTGTCTTCTTCTTTTGAGGGGGTGATGGTGTGGATGGTGAACGCGAATGGAGGGAATGAGAAGGGGATGTAGATGGAGTGGTATCGTCAACTGCTGCTGGTATGGGAGACAAAGGGACAGACTGCTGAGTGGCTTGTTTCTTGAGATCGTCCTTGTGCTCGACAAAGCGTTTGGGTTGTGTCTTGAAACCAAATGCTTTGAGGCTCGCCATCCCGTTTTGTGTGTAATACGGCAGCCAAAGGGCAAAAGATCTCTAATTTAACCGTTCTCTTATTTTTTTTCCCTTTTTTTTTTCTTTTTACGCGAATGACGCGCGGACTTTGGAACGTGTTACATTTTTTATTTCGCGAGACTCTGCACAGGCCATTCATAGGGTACATCTCCTTTACGCTGCACACCATACCGCTGACAAAACGAGTCCAGATCCTGCGGACCACGCGAGCCATAGGGGTACGCGTGAGGCTGGATGTGGTCGCGATCAATTTGGTGCAGCAACGGCGTAAATATCTTCCATGCCGCGTCCAACTCGTCGTCACGGACAAAGTTGGCGTGGTCGCTCCGCAACACGTCGAGGATGAGAGTCTCGTACGCGTCAGGGATGCGCATGTCCTTGTAGCGGTCCTTGTACGTCAAGTCCAGGTCGGTCGTGATGACGCGCTTGGAGAGACCGGGGTTTTTGGAGTTGAACTTGAAATACATGGCCTCGTCGGGTTGAATGCGGATGACGAGCTCGTTGCGCACCGCTTCCTCATAGATACCCGACGGCGTGTCCTTGAACTGGATGCGCACCTCTACCTTGGAGTTATCAAGGGCCTTTCCGGCCTTCATGATGAACGGCACGTCCTTCCACCGTTTGTTGTTGATAAAGAGTACCATCGCGGCAAACGTCGGGCAGATGCTGTCCTTCGGTACCGTGTCATCATCCTTGTAGCCCGGCTTGCCGTTGGCCGCCACATACTGACCTAGCAGCGTATCATGGAGCTTGATGGGCTGCACACATCGGAGAAGCTCGACCTTGGAATCGCGGATCGACTCGGGGTCGCGGCCCTTGGGCTTCTCCATCGCAATCAGCGACAGGACTTGTAGCAAGTGGTTCTGCATCACGTCACGGATAATATTGTATTCATCAAAGTAGCCGCCGCGGCCTTCGGTGCCAAACGGTTCCTTGAGCGTAATCTGAACGTTATCGATGCTTTCGGCGCACCACATGGGCCTCAAAAACATGTTGGCAAACCGTAACGTCATGATGTTCTTGACCATTTCCTTGCCGAGATAATGGTCAATGCGGTACACTTCGTCCTCGGCAAAGAGTTTCTTGATGTTGTTGAGCAGCTCAGTGCAGCTCTCTGTATCCTTGCCAAATGGCTTTTCAATCACGATCCGTGAGTGGCCATCCTCTTTGCGGCCATAGACAAACTTGCGCAAGCCTTCGGCGACGGGCTCAAACACGGACGGCGGCAAGGCCATGTAAAAGA
The DNA here is from genome assembly GCA_013461545.1 of Syncephalastrum contaminatum. Lineage (NCBI taxonomy): Eukaryota > Fungi > Mucoromycota > Mucoromycetes > Mucorales > Syncephalastraceae > Syncephalastrum > Syncephalastrum contaminatum. The sequence continues at coordinate 78,003 of VAFG01000323.1, read as the reverse complement.
TGCGGTTCTTCTGACCGGGCTTGAGACCGCGCTCCTCCTCAAGCTCCTCAATGCGCTTGTTGAGTTTCTGAAAGGACTCGTCCTCGTCGTATTTGCCTGAGACATAGTCCGTCATTTTGATGAATTCGTCTTGCTTGTCCTTGTTTTTGATGTGTGCTGTAATGCGGCGAATGTACTCGTCGTGGTCGAGATGTGAACGTGCATAGCCGATAATGTGTGTGTCTTTGGGCATGAATCCGGTTCTATAGAGGTTATACAAGGCAGGATACGTCTTTTTGCCTGCCAGGTCACCGGATGCACCGAACACTGGAAAAAAAAGGTCAGTTCCATGTCTTGTTTGCCGGTGGCTGCATTACCTATGACGGTGACGGCGCCTTTCATTTGTTGATCGACAGCCTCTTGAAGCTCTTTCTGGTCTGCAGCAGCCATTGTACTTGTATAGTTCGGTAAAGAGTGAGAAAACGAATTAAAAAAAAAAGAGATTGGCCTAGGGCAGGGGGAGGGTCTAGGACATTGCATTAAGCGAGACCCCCGACATATCGAGGCCATGACGCATGAATGATTTTTTGTGTCGCCAAACGCCCCAAGCCAGGCTGACCTGATTTGACACTCATGACAGATATACACTAATGAAATCATATCACCTTTCCATGTCACCATCCCCAACCTTCACTCTTGTCAGCTCAATGTCCTTTGTCCTTTGGCGTCTTTCATTCCATTCAACACAGGCAAATCGAGGAGTCATCATGGCGATCGTTTATCAGACTTGTGCTTTTTGTGTTTCTTTTCCTTTTTATCCTTCTTTTCCTTCTTCCGTTTCCGGTCCTTGGCCTTGCTGGCAAAGTAGGCTGCCATAGGGTCTTCGGGGTCAAAGTCCGGCGGCAGGCTTTCCTCAGGTTCCGATGTTGACTCGGGCGCGTCTGTTCAAAGGTGTAAGTAGCTATTTTGTATCCTTTCATGCATTTGAGTTACCTTGTTCGACTGTGGGCGGTGCGCAGTTATTCTTTGGGATATAGGGCTCTTCGATCCAGTCGTCACCGACCTTTTTTCGCTGTGGTTTCGGTCCATACGAATGATCCACACGTATCGTTCGTCCCAGAATCTAATTATTACGCGTTAAACCTTGTCCTTACAATGTAGAATTACGCTTACCTCGCTTCCGTTCATGTTATCGACAGCAAGAACTGCACTGCGCTGATCTTCGTATTGTAAGAATGCAAAGCCTTTCGATTTGCCGTCGTATTTGTCGCGGATCAGCTCAATGTTGAAGATCTCGCCGTATCTAAAGCAATCGGCATGAGTGATACACTTCATACACTAGATTCGGTACTTGCTGTGAAAAGATGCAGATAATGTCGCCTTCTGTCAGGTTGAAGGGCATGTTGCCGACGTAGATCCATGATGTATCTCGGTACTGGTAATGCCAGGATGCTGTGTCCGAGTATTCGCCTCCTGCTGATAATTCGCGCTCGTTTATTCGTTGGACTTCTCGAACACGACTGGGATCTAGGGTTAGTTTGAGACTTTCTGATTGTCTTGGTGAATCTTACTTCATTTTCTTCGCGTGGTGGGATGGGTATGTGAATAAGGAAAATGGTGAATTTTGCTGTGGCGACCCCGCTTATTTTGACGCTGCAAAAATTATGGCAGTGACAACAGTAATGCTCACTTATCATCACTTCATATCAATAGATGTATTCCAGGTTTAAAGTTTTTATTATAATAATATCTTGTCGAATCTCTCTGTCTAAAGTCCAGCCCCATCTGCCATCCAACCACCCATTCATTGTCGCTTCTAACCACAAGACCTCCGTGTAAAAGTAAAAGACGCGCAGAAAAAAGAATCTGTTATTTAAGAGAAAAATACAATGGCACTTCCTTTCGCAGGTATTATCCTGATCAAGTAGTTGAGGGTACGATCTCAGCCTGGCGACATAAAAGTCAACCAAGCACCCCTAGTGCCGATTGCATCTTGCAAACGTTCAGCAAGCGATAGCAATCAACACGTACCTGATATGATCGCAAAAAAAAAAAGGATCATACCCTCGAAAAAAGTGCGCGCGCATAGAAGGAGAGAGTTTAGGCCGAGACCTTGCCAGCACCTTGGCTGGACGTCTCCTTGCGCTGGCGCTCGAGGGAGGCACGCACGGCATACGCTGCCTTCTGGCCCGAGATCAGCATGGCGCCGAACGTCGGACCCCTATACACACACATGACACGTCAGTAAGACGATAGAGGAGCAAAGAAAACATACATTCTGGGAGCACCGTCCAGCTCAGCGATCTCCATGCCAGTCACAACCATGCCGGGAACCACCTCGCGCGTGTACTTGACGACATCTGGTCATAGTGGAGTCAGAAGGTTTGATTCATGATTGGATATGAGAGCTTACCATCTTCAGCCGAGTTCATGTCCAGGGAGAGCATGCCCTTGTTGCCCTCAACAAGCTTGATCGCCTCGAGACGCTTGACGCCCGAAGCACCGAACGGGCCGTCATGGCCACAGCCAGAGACAACAACCTTGGACTCGATCACGTTGGGGTCCATGCAGGACTGCGTGTCGTGGCCGGTGAGAGTGACGAGGGCCCAGTTGGTGACGACACCCGAGACCTTGCCTTGCTTAACAATCAAATCCTCAACCGCGGTGGCGTTGAAGAGCTTGACGTTGGGGCGCTGCAGAACCTTGGACAGGACAGTCGAGGTGAACAGGGCCGCATGCTTGACGACGACATAGTTCTCTTTCTCGTCGTACGGCACGCCAACGTCCTTCAAGAATTCATGGGCAGGCTTGCGGACAACCATGGCGCTGAAGAGCTGGCCACCGAGCCAGCAGCCACCGCCAGGCGAGACGCTCTGCTCAATGATGGCAATCTGTAAACAGATAGGCGCGTCAGTTAAATCGTACATTCCATTGTAAACAATAAACAACAAGCCTTGATGTTGGGGTCCTTGGAGAGCTCCCAGGCGCACGAAAGACCGGCGCTGCCAGCACCGACAATGACGACGTCGGTCTCGGCATAGTCCATCAGATCCGTCATGTAGCGGCTGGTCATCTCACGGTTGACCTCGGCCTCACGGATGGGCTTGAAGGTGTAGTCCTCAAAGTCGGCAAGACCAAAAGGCTGCTGCTGCTCACGCGAGCCCAGACGGAAACCGCCAGAGTAGTTGGTGGTGGTGGTAGTGGTGGAGGTTGTGGTAGAAGACATTTTTCGATGGATACAAAGAAGAGATGGGGAGGAAAGAAAATGATGCGCAAGGCTGGCTTTTATACCATTAGGTGTAACCCCAACCTTGATTGACGAGTCCCACGCCAACTCATCTTTAGCATTATCGGCCGATCTCGGCCCAGTGCCCCAGGAAAAAAAAATAATGCCTCTACTGGTGTAGGTCACTCATATTTTGTATGAATCGGAACCAACGAAAAGGCGCATCTATATTTTTTTTTCATTCGCTCGCACGCACCATCTCTTCTTTTGCTTTGTTGTGGCACGCGTTACTTTCGCGTTGTTATGCCGCGTCACCATGGTAACCCATAGCCCTTGCGCCATCGACGACGATGCCACCTCAGCAAGACAAGTATGACATGTTTGAGGCGACCATGGAAGGCGTTGTTACTCTGAGAAAGTGCACGACTTTCGTAAGAGGCAAGTTGAACAAGCAGATGCATCCAACGCGGTTTCCTCCGAAGGCCCGTCACTGAAAGAGATGCGCTGTGAGTCACGCGTGCACGCACGACTGTGCGAAATCATATTGAGGTCATATAAATAAAAAACAAAATAGGAATCTTCACTGTAAAAATTACAACGAGGATTAATGCAACCGTATCACGAGGAAGTGTGTGAGAGAAGTTCGTGTTGTTCACCGCTTCGTGTAAGCAAAGCAAAGCAAAATAAAAATCGCCACGTCGTATAATGACACATCTTGGCGATATTCTAAAGATGCCGATCGCGTCAAGAAAAAAAAAAGATACCAGCTAAGTCCGATGGGTTAAAGCAGGGCCCAGATCAAGCGCTGTTTCGGAATGACAGCTACTGGGCCTCTCTCCATTGTCCGACATATCCAAGGGAACGGGTTGCCACTTCTTGCACCCCTCTTTTTCTGTGAGTAGCAAGCACTTGGTATACTGAAACGTACCCTTTTGTCTTTTCTGTTCAATGGGGCTTCCTATCAGGGTGTAACCTATTTCGGCGTTGCAATGGCATTCAAAAATTTTCTGCGCCTTTTTTTCCTTTCTAGCTTTTATAACAGAGCGTGCAAAGACGTGCCCCAGTAATAGTGGGGACGGCTGGAGCCTGAGATACTTTTGGATTGTATACACCCTATCGAGGCTGTTGAGCGCTTTAAGATATACGAGGCGAAATTCGAAGGAACAACGTTTCTACCATGGTTATATGGCATCGACGGAGAAGATAATTCGAGGAGCGTCTTGTCTTGTACGCGGAATATTGTGGCCCCACATAACAATAGTGTTTCTTAATGTATCTCCATACCGCGTTTAATACCGCCTTCTGTGGGAAAGTCAGTTTGTTCAAACGGTCATGTCCATTGTAAGGAGGCTTAAAATTATGTCTATCCGACTTAAAAAGGAAAATGAGCATAACAAATAGAGACTTCTTCCCCTAACGGTCAGGATCATGAATCTTGGGGGATATTGGGCCCTGCATAAGATGAGCAGTGATCACAATGGCTTTGTGAACGCGTGGAAGCGAACGAGCACATGTAAAACAATTGCCTATCATCCCTGCATCATCATTCAAAGACGCGGTTATACAGGTTTGAACGCAATATACCACTGTTTCCTCAATTATATCGCTGGGTCTTGTATCTGCGTTGCGTCTCTCTCTGCAGAATAGCTGTCAAAAAGAAATAGGTGATCGACGTGGATTTACCATTATCCCCCTGAATAGTTGACAAATAAGGTCGTCGAACAAAATCTGAAAAAAGACTGCTCCTTCTCCTATTGTGCAAGGATAGACAAGAAATGATACCGCAGGGTGCACGTACTTCCTGCATTCATGTATCACTGCCGGAGGTATAACTGGGTCATGACCTGGGTATAAGAATGCTATGCAAACGAACGAAAAGTCGACAAGATATCATCTGGTCAGACTACTTCTACTTTCTAATGTGCACAATATAGCAAGACGGTTATATATATTGATACTCTATACCTTAAAACCTCGCAAAAACTCATATAAAAATGCCACACTAGCAACAAAAGTTCTCTTTTTAAGGATAAAGGAGCTTGATAATTGATCGTCGCCGGATGATTTCTGCGTAATCATAGGGTCATATGACGAAGCTCGCTCCTTATTGATCAGGATCGATGGCAATGCTCCCACACGACTCGCAAGATCAGTGCTGCTCCTGAAGGCAGCTTACGGTACTTGCCCATAGGTCTGTGCCGTTGAGGGATGGTCCAAAAAAGTCCTCGCCGGGGAAAAATAGTGAGGTGACACGCGAGAGATAGCTTATTTTTTAGCACCTTACTGGAGTCTCATTGTTTTTTCCGCTAGAGGTAGGCGAAATCTCATTCTATTATGCAATTTACACAGCATTTCATTTTTCAGCTGCCCGGAAGTCAAAGAGCCTTCCTTATCTATGTGTGGCAGTTTGAGTGGACCTCATCCATACATACATGTTTGTAAACTTATTGTCTCTTTAGCTGTTACTATATATGATCGATGTACAATCATTCACGGCAGAACCATTAGACATAGATAGCTTGTTTAACCTCTGCACTCACATATGGAGAAGACGTGGAGATCAACCACCCTGGGGAGTACTTATCTATGTATGCACGCAATAAATGATCAAGAAGTGAACTCCTTTGTAGATACGCAGTCAGTGAGACACAAAAGCAGAGAGCTCTCTAATAACGGGAGAAACGAGGATGGGTACTCAGACCCTTACATAAGAGAGAGAAAGGAGTGGACCAATGTGAAGACATGAGAAAATGATACATACACACGTACATGCACATACATTTGCATGATATTTCTCCTCATCTCCCTTACGCGCACGACAATCTTCATGAGACGGCAGCAGGGTGCACGTACATCCTGCATACCTAATCTGGGGTAGTCAAGATTACCATAGCGTGGAAGATATTCCGCACAGTAGTTGAAACACAAAGTACAGATAGGTATCATGGACTTTGTATGCTCTATCGAAGACAGACCCCCTTCTGTAGAACTAGAAGGGCATCGTTGCTTCAATTATTGTGGCAACGTGATGTTGTCCAAGTCGAGAAAACACAAGTAAGAACAAAGCAACACCCCCATGCAGTCAGTAGTAAGTGGCTCTTCATAATGTAGAGACACTGGCTTCTGCGTCATTGTGTCAATGATGGGCTACCGTACCACCTCCTACCTTGGCGCTTCCGAGCGGAGTATTTCTAGGGGAAAGACACCTAAAAAATAGCTCGGGTGAACCAGCCTTGGAAAAAAGGAAAGAAAAAGAGGAAGAAATCAGACGCGTGCCTTTGGAAGTATGTGTGTAACTCACACATATCTCTCTCGTGCTACATAAAAGTACCGATCGTTCGTCAATAAGAAAGAGGATGGCGTGTGTCAAATGTAGGTGTGACAGAGATTACTTTAAAGAAAGGTGCAGATATTCTGTTCTATCCCATCCCGTCAAGATCTCTGATAAATTGCTTGCAGGGTAACACCTTGTCAACATTTCGACAATGGAGTAGTCCCGACGCTCAAATGTAGTTTACGGGACGATGATTTATAGTGCAGTAGATGATTGTCTGCTTTCTCACAATATGTAAATCAAATCTTACAGAATATCCACAGCGAGTGCTTTTTTTTTTTTTGCATATAATCAACGCTCTTTCGCCCCTTCACCAGTACACAGGGCGAATAGCAAAGGAGCGACGGCTCAAAGAATGGAGGGAGAGAGGGAGAAATATTATTGGGCTAATATTTCGTCTGCTGCTGCTTACACGCACGTCCAAAAATGGGGGAACGAGCGAGAGGAGAATGCGGGTGACTTGAACGAAAATTCCAGAGCCGTACGACAGAAAATACTGTTGTTAAGCACGTATAGTCTAAGCGAAAAAAAGAAAGAAAATATGCAGAAACCGTAGGACAAGGGAATTAAAGGAACTTAAATGCACGGTATGAGCCAACTGACGCCACATTTCTGTCGAGACTGCATCGCCTTTAGCTCGATATGAATCATACAGAAGAACGAGTTGTTTGTTTCTATTCACAGTATCAGCGCGTGCATGAAATTCATGGTCGATATGAGTTAATTTTCTGTATTTCATATCGTTCGCACGATTCTTAGTTTTGCAACTTGGTTTTATTTGATTAATACTCAATTGCTTGCATAGGCGCAGTTGAAAAAGAAAAAAAAAATAGTAAGGAGCATGTGAACAGCTGATGATGATGACGGTGATGGTGATGATGATAGGTTTAACATTCATCAATGGTGGATCCAATGATATCCACTGCAGCAAAAAAAGGCAAAAACACAAACGCAAAAAGAATAAAGAGCATACCTTGTATTATGAACGTTCTGAGTTTCGTTTTTTTTTACTGTGTTTCTCCGTTGACAAGGTGCGCGTGACCCAGATAGCCCAGACTCCTCCGTCCCCCCGAGATTGTATCGGCATAAGGACCGGGTTATCATTTTTTCATACGTAGCCCCCGAAAGCGACGATCTCATTGTTTGTACAGTGGACTCTCTTGGCGAGAAAGAGAGAGATGGAGCATGGGGCTATCCGTATTTTCTTTTACCTGTTGCGTCATTTAGTAGAAGCACTGAAGCGGGGGGATATCGACCATTGCTACTAATAAAATGAATATTGGGACCGAAGGGAGAGAAAGTAAAGAAGGGGTCTTTGGGGGGAGTACAACGTTCTGGAAAAGCCAGGGGCATCTATAAAAATCCATTCAGGGACTTGGCCTGCTTTTTTTTTATATTTCTTTTATTCCTCGTACATACATACACACAGTGGCCGTCTTCGTATATTTGAGCTCCTTTCTTTCGCTTGTTCTTCCTGTGTTTCTCTTCTCTTTACATATTATACATCTCTCTTATCTTACACATATATTGATACATACATGATCCATCCTGCTCTGTCGCTGACTCGTCATCACTCTACCACCACGACCGTCGTCCTGACCACAGAGAATGTCTGTTGCGACACATGTTTCACAGCCGCGTATGACACGCACAACGTACGGGCGCGACGGCAGCTCTGCCCGAACACACCTCCACCCACGGCCGCGATGGATCTGTGCAGAAAAAATGAGCGGGGAACCATGAACTACCGGCATTTATGGTCAGAGGACGTAAAAGATGACGGCCCGTGCCAGGTATACCCACAACAACGAGCGCAGGCGCAACAAGAGCAACACCTACAACAGCAGCAACATCAGCAGCAGGAGCCGTCACCGCCTTCCTCGCTCGACAGCCTTCTCTCCTCGGATACGCTTTTAACAAAAACCACAGACGAAAATGACTATGATGACGATGATGATGACGAGACGGTTCTCGCGGACGAAGATGCTATTGCACATGCCCAGCAGCCATTTGAACTGGACGAGCCCGAAGAAGAAGAATTTCGGAAGCAAATGCCGCCGTCCAAACCTCAGCTGCGGCGTCCGTCCCTCTTGTCATCTCTTTTACAACAACAACAACAGCAGCACCAGCAGCACCAGCAGGAACCTCCTTCTCCACAACCTACATCCTCTTCTACATCCTCTTCAGCTCCTTCCAAAGGCGAACGCCAGATCCATCCACGTATACAGTCTCGCCGAGCCCCATCCGATCTCTCTGAAAGTTTGAAATATTATGTTGCTTGGGAGCGCCGGCAAAATACATCACCAGGTGTCATGCACCGACGCCGACAATACCACCACCATGCTCATCGGCCTTCCACCTCGCACGGCCACTTTCATCAGCGTAAACCTAGCGCTACGGTCATCTCTTGGTTCGAGCCCTTCCGTGGCTGGTAATCCGTCCCTTCCTTTTCTTTCATCTTGTTGTACATTTATTATATATTTCGATCCATTACATACACCTGGTTGAGAGTGGAATATGCAATATGCGCTGCAGATCAATCATCAACCGAGCATAACAATCTCGTTGAATTTTCAATATCTTTCCTTTTTGGTATTCATCCTGTATCTGTGTGTATGTGTGGGTATGTGTTTTACGCGCGACAGGAGAGAGGGAAGCGGTATAAAGCACGGGCCACCTGGCTGCGAGCTGCCCAAGCCAGCCCGAATCGCTACACATCCATCTTGAGCACTTTGATCATCCCACGGCTGTTGGCGGCGAGCAATGTCGTTGTGTCCTTTTTCCAGCAGGTCGAGCACACAAATTGGTCTGTATTCCGCATGTACCGTGTTGCAGATCCCTGCTGCTGCGACTGCTGCTGCTGCGGCTGTTGCATTTGCATCTGCCGCTGCTGTTCTTGAGATGATGCTTCGCCATTACTCGTGTCCTGGGTCGCCGTCTATTTTTTTTTATAAATATAATTCATGCAAAATCAGTCTGCAACTCGTGATTCTTCATCATGACCCTATGTGTGCTTACCATGCGCATCTTTGGGAATGCATAAGAGGCCACGGGTATCTCACTTTCCTTGTGGTATGAATATACTCGATTATCCTCACTGCCGATAGCGATCCAATCTCCTTGGTTCACCGAGAGCCCCACAAAGTGGGTTGCATTGGTATGGCCCTTATATGTCATTTTCATGGCTTGATCTCGGATACTCCATCGTTTGAGCGTACTATCCGTGGATCTGAAACGGAAAAAGATGTTTTAGCCATTGTATAATACAAGGCAAAGAGAAGGATAGAAGAACGTACGCTGAAATGATCTCGTCCGAGTTGAGCCATTTGACGTAGGATACGGATTTGCGGTGTTGGGTGAAGGTGACGACCGGCTTTGACGCTTTCCTTAAATCGTAGCATAACACTTTGTGGTCTAAAAATATGAAAAAAAAAATATGGTCAGCGATCATGCGTTTCAAGGAAAATCCCAGAATCTTACCGGCCCCACCGACAGCGAGGTAAAACTCGGAATCAGGCGAGAACTTGACACTGCAGACGCTGCTATCCTGGGCGATATTGGTAGTGGAATAGCGCTCGTTGGTATCCCATATCCTGACCATCTTGTCGTCACCTCCGGACGCGAATCGAATAGGGTTGACTGTACTAAAGTCGACCGTCCAGGCTCGCTCGCGATGCTCGTCATAAAGCCGTATGGGTCGCTCGGCTGCGACATCCCACAGTTTGATGTCACCATGGTAGTCCGAGGTGATGAGCTGTGCCTTGAAGTAGGAATTGAAGTTGAGACAGCTAAGCAAGGACAAAGAGAGGACGTTTAGAAAAACGCATGAACTGCATATTCACTTTTTTTTTTCTCGTCTTCACCTTATCTTTGCTCCCACCTGGAAGCGCTTAACGGGGCAGTGGACAATGTTGGCCGGGCTATCTGGATCAGCGACCAAAGAGTAGTCGTATATTTTGACCACATTGGTGACGCCGCCGAGGGCAAAGTATTCGCTGTCACGGTCAAAGTCCATGGTGGACACAATGGCCATGTCCTCGCTGACGTCGGTATAGTAGATGGTATCGAGCTCGCGAAAGGTATCGAATTGTGTCGTTTGATAAAGCATCGAGGTGAAGCGATCGGTGTAGGCAGGGTTAATTCCTGGTACATGGCAATGAGTTTGTCGGTCTCGTTAGTCTTTAGCTGTACATACCGCGTTGTATTTGTCTTGAGTACTGATCCTGCAGGTACTCAAACCGGCTGAGTATACGCCTCCGCTTACTCTCATTAACATAATTCTGCAGGAAAAAAGAGGTGTTAGCTGGATCCAAAGTACCAGTGACGCTAGAAGATGTACCCCGTCCATTGATCGCTTGACGCTCGTAGAAGTCGATGGCGCGGCTGTAGGGTCGTCACCGAGGATCGATCGGCGCATAGCATGCGAGAGGGTATCTTCATTGTCATGACACATGCGACGTCTCTGGGTCTGCGTATTGGCTATTTCTCTGTCAATCGACTCAACCTCTTGCTTGAGTCTCTTGATTTTCTATTCAATTTAAAAGATGTGAGTCTTCTAATGAGCAACAATTTCTGACTATCATTACCTCCTGCTGATTTTGTTTGAGTTTTTGCAAGAACGCGTCATACAAGAGGTTCTTGGAAAGCGCCTGCGACTTTTCCTCGTTGACCATCTTGTCTAGCGCAGTCAGCAGGACCTGCTCGAGATTGCCGGCAGGCACTTTGCGGAAATGAGTATAAAAAAAGGAAGCCAAGTCGTGGACGTTCATGTTGTGGTCGGCTTTGGCTTTGACGGGTGGTCTTTGCTGTTTCGTCCGTTTGTACCACTCTGTCGTCTCTTTGACTGATGGATAGTGGTCGAGTGAGTGATCTTAGGGTATACTCTTGTTAAAGGATGCTTACGTTGGAAGTTGGGAAGAAAGACGGGAAAAGCGCCATCTTTAGAGAGCGGTTTTCTGCAAATGGGGCAGTCCCGGGTCCGTTTCAGGGTAAGGTGAATACATTTCTGGCTGTATTGCTCTCTATTAGCTTCACAGAACGAGCAAGTGCGCTTTGCTTACCAGAAGGAGTGTCCACACGAAGTGATAATAGCGTCCTCAAATATCTCATGGCATATAGGACTACAAGAGCCCGCAAGACATAATGAGTCTGTTGTCAGTCCTTGTATACAAAGCAACAGGCGCTTACCATAATAGACCTTCGGGGTCCTCTTCATGGTTATTTTGGGATTCAGCACGTAGATCTTGCTGCTGTGGTTGTTGCTGTGGATTTTCTTCCTTGCTTTGTAATCGAGGGGTGGGTGTCCCTTTCAAGGCACGCAGGAGCGAAGATAAGCGGAGCCAGTTCGGAAGGTGCCGCCGCCCACTGCTGCTTGATCCGGCTTGACTCGACTCTGCCAGCGACGCTTCACCTTGTCTATGACTCTTCTCGCTTTGCCGTGCTTCTCCTACCCCTGACCTAATCACTGCAATCTCATTAAGACAAGTACGATACAATGGAGGAGTATATTGCTATTACAATGAAAGGGCTGCTCCTCTTGATTCAAGAGAACTTCGACTGGGTCATCGATCGGTAGCGCCTCTTTATCCTCATTCAAAGTGGAAGCGACCGGAGTAGTGTCGCTCGTGGTCGAAGAGGAGCAGAGAAAGAGGTCCAGTGGGTCTTCATTCGGGTCTGAATCGTGTTGTGACATTTTAGAAGTGTAGACGGCGGGAGAAGAGGAAGACTAACAAACACACCAAGGCGGACAGAACAGAATAAAATACAGGTATTCGATTTTCCCTAAAGGTTGGCGCTTGGACTTTTTCATCTTGGCGTGACACAAGTTTTCTTTTTGGCATTTTATGCATGGCGTACCATCACTTTCAATTTGGCATAAGTGGCATATACCGCTTTGGCACCCCACTACTTTTGACATTTGCGCGAGAAATATTAATGTAAAATTAGCATTCGTGGTTTGTCGATATAAAAAAGCCCATTCTATTCAAGATGTTTTCATTACGGTATGTACAAGTGGGGCATTTAGGATGCGTGAGGGAGTAGCAAGTCAATCCACTGCATCCCCGGCGAGCCATCTCTTTTGCAGGAGAGGAAAGCCACGGCAGGTTTTGGACTTTCCAGAGAACGGCGGGTGGGGAGGCGTCAACAAGGCCGAGTCGTTCATATGATCCGGGCAGTGGCTTTAGATTTGCCCGATTTGCCACGTCAGGACATATCAGCGGTATCAATATGACAGAGAATACTCCCAGCCCCAAAGAAGGTCGACTGAAAAGCTGCCTCGAATATTAGAGGGAATTCTTTTGGAGTTAGCGAAGTCAGCCACTGATAGTGACTTCAAGATGTCGGTTTTGATTCTGTGTTAGCGTGTAATTGCTATCCTATACGCACGTAAGTATGTCTACGCCACTAGATTTCCAGGTCACAGCCTATACCGTGGATCGTCCTGCTAACAAAGCTTGCCACTTAACGAAGGTGTGATGTACAATTTACATCGTACGCCGGAGCAACAGTCTGCGAAGTTGACACTGCTTTTGTATATGAGCAGGCAAACCTGGAACCTGATTGAGCCCTCAGCATATTGCTGTCAGGATTCAATCATGCTGACGCCGATTATAAAATGCCCTCCGCAAAGCTCCCTTCGGCCTTGTTTTTCCTCTCCCAAGCCAGACGCCAGAAAGCGATCACTTGCTCAAGCTTTTCTCTATTGATCGTATACTTTTATCGGCCCTCATATTCCATTTATCCATGTTCTATAGATATACCGTCAATATGATGACTTTGTTCTGGCCTCCTGTATTGGTTATTTGAGCCTGCGTAGACACATACACAAGGCTCGAAAATGGAATCGTTCTCCTAACTCGTAGCTTTTGGGCATGACCTCGTCCACATGTATCCACACTTGCACATCTTCCGCCTTTGCTTTGTCGCTTGTCCACATTTCCGTTCGCAAATTAATAAATTACGTCACTTCGGCTAACTATGGACATATCAGATATACTGAAGGTATCCATAATCGAACAAAGAGTACACCAATAATGCATTCTTCGCAAAGTTATCGTCAGATAAGCGGCCCAGAAAGAAGTAAACACCAACCATTTGTAAAAATCCTGTTGGACGATTGCACACAAACACGCATACACACACACACATTACAAATACTTTAGCACGTTATCCGCTGCCTTGGCTGCACATGTTTATTTATCATTCAAAGCAATGCGACTTTTGAGGATTTGGTATCGTAGCATGAGTGCCTTGGTAGACTTTTCAAATTCGGCTCCAGTTGTGAGTGAACGATCGAGGGCCTGACGCCGCTGGTCGGTCTGTTTGGCTCGCAAGATCTGAGGCATGTTTGTCAATTATCCCCTGAACACCCCCTTTTTAACTGCTATTTTCCAACATACCTTTTGATGGCTGTCAATGCGAACACCAATTTTATTTTTCCGGATCAGAGCAATGACCTCCTTTTGTAGTTGATCCACGTTGAGCTGGAAGGCGTTCGCCATGCGATGCATGTCGACGCTTGTGTAGGGCCGACAGTATTGAATCATAGCCTTTTCCTGGATCAGTTCAATGAGGCGGTCGGCATGAGGTCCGAGATAAAGGTCCAGGCACAGATCATTCTAGAGAATGCAAGAAGAGCGAGTTAAAACATGAGCATTGAACGCGCGCGTGGCACTTACCCGATAGTTTCTGAGCAAGGACAAGCACTGTGCATATTTGGAGTTGTAGAAGGCCTCGATCATGTCTCTGATCTGCGGCTCGAGTTCTAAATAGCTCTTGAATGCGCTATTTGTCATTAGTTTGGTGCGCAGCTCGTGTCGATCAAAGGAGGCCAGGGCACAGAGACCGCCATAGACAGCGATATCGTTAGCTGAGAGGACGTCGTTGAACTGGTTGTTGAGCTCAAAACTGACATTGAGCAGCGCGGTTGCCGCCGCATGATACTGTTCGCGCATGGCCAGCGCCACGAGCGCACGGCAGCACTCGACCTTGCTCCGCACGACATCGCTCAGCTGGATATTAGGCGTGCTCTCGATGCGAGCAATATGTGTCGTGACATGTGAGAAGTTATGTTGATAAATGTTGGCCTAGATAATCAATTAGAATTGTGTATATAATACATGTAAGTCAAGAAATGACAAAAAAAAGCCTGCCTTGATGACTTTGAAACACATGTCGAGGACATTCGCAGGATCCGTGCAGTAGTCGCGAGCGCGCATGTAATGTTTCAAGGCACTCGAAAACTCGCCAGCCTTGCAGCTTTGGTCACCCATCCGAAAGTAGGTGAGCTATCGAAGTATAAGTCCTGGGTATATGAAAAACATCCATGATATCCTACGCGAATGTTATCCTTGGAGAGGTTATTCTTAAAGGTCTTGATATCGGCCTCGAGCTTGTCTTCGGCCGTCTTGTTTTCGAGCTGTGCCTGGGAGATCCAGGCCTGATCAGCGTCGAGTAGCGGTTGGCTTTGACTCGACAAGAGTTTGTTGAGGTCATTGACGGTCGACTCGTAGAGTTTAGTGTTGGTCGTGGTGCTTTTTATCTCCTGGAGAGCCCATTGACGCGCGTGAATCTGGAATTGGCGACAATTCTCGGCGAGGAAAAGGGCGCGGTCAATGCGAGTATAACCTGGCAAAGGATGAGACAAGGACCGACAAGAATAGGCTAGCTACCTGTGTATAAGGATAAATAGGCGTCAAAGTCGAGATGGGTGGGAGCGTCAATAGGAGGAGTCTTCATTATGTGTGTGTGTGTGTGTGTGTGTGTTTAAAAAAAGACAAGACGAGCGGGCATTGATGCGTGCGTCTATGTAATAGTTGTCTCCAAATTGTCCGGTCACCCTCCGCCCACTTTGCTCGCCTCTTACTTTTCTTCCTTCTTTATACTTTCTCTACAAGTATTCTTATTTCTACCTTCGAATCGTTCCCCGTCCCTCCCTTTCTTGCTGTCCTCCTCCCCCTTTTTGATAAGCGATGGCCTCAGCCAAGTTGATGGCCAAGCTGCAGGCAAACCAAACGGCCATGTCTGACTTGGCTGAACTACACTCGAGACAAGGCTCGAATCTCTCCAAACGGACGACGAATACCACACCAAGACCCACCACCCCTTCTTCACGCCCCAATGGAACTTCCTCTCAAGTCAATACCATCCATGACGACAATGACGACGATTTACCTGCCATCGTAAGCTCCATTTGTTTATTCTTATACGCCCTGAAATGACTCTCCATTTTAACTTTCATATTCCCCATTTTCTCTAGCTCACCACCCGTGATGACAGAGGTACTCAATTTGTCACGAAGAAAGCCAGACCCTTCTTATACTTTTCTCTGTAATTGCTGTAGATCTACTTGAACGTCACGAGAATGACCCACCGTCTTTGATGCTCCACTTGTATCCGACCTATTTCAAGTTTGAGCACGAGGTAACCTTTTTACTTGTCTCTCGTGAACACACGCGTATCTAATCGCTCAACTCTCATATTTTACAGAACGGTTTCTTTTCCTACAAAAGCCAATTCAAGGTAGACTTTTTCATCCTCTTCATGTTGATCCAAGGCTGATCTGTCCACGCGTGCGCTCGCGTCTCTATTAGGACTTCCTCCAATCCATCAAAGAAAGACGATTACCTCCGGATCTAATGGACGTGTTTGACGAAGCGGCCTGTCGATATTACGAAGGTAAGCGCTTTCTTTCAATAAGGAGTATTCTTACTCATCTTAACGCGTGTATATTAGGTCGCCTTATAATCGAGATACACGATCATCGATTGATGCGATCCGGGCAGCAGGATGCCACTCTCTTACCGGACAACGACGTCAAGGTCAAACGCGTGGTGATGCATCCCACGGCTGAAAGTCTGTGGACAGACATTTTGCTGCTGAGAGAGGAATGGGGTCACCCCTGGACAGAGGAGATTGCGCTCGAGGTCGAGTCAAAGCTTTTGGTAAAGTTTGGGGGTTTTTAGGTATGAGAGGGTTCCACTGATCGCTCTACATAGATTGCGACCGAGGAGCCTCTGTGTCTGGACCCGTCCATCCACGTCAGCCGTGTCAGCAACGCGATCGAATATGCAACGGGCCAGCGCAAGATCAAGAAGAAGCAAAAGTGGAACTCTCTAGAAAGGGAGCAGAAACTGGCCAAGAAGGCTGAAAACAACAAGCTCATGACGCTCATGGACAAGGTACATCGACTTGAATCGATCCATCTGTATACTTATTCATTTTTGGCAGCGCGCCAAGCGATCGTTTCCGTTTGAACCGAGGTAATTTTTGCTTATTCATTTGAAAAGTCGTGACTCACATTGTGATGTTTGTGTAGTTTCAACAAGATATCCTTTGTGCATGACTGGCGGACAAAGCGTCAAAAGCTGGCTGCTGAGCCTCTGCCATCCGTCGAGTCCAAGAAGGGAAAAGGTAAGAAATAGGAAAAAGGAGTGGGTATCTGCGGTCAGATAGGTTGATTATTTTTGCTTTAGGGCGAAAGACACCTTTGGATCAACCAGTGCTTCCAGATGGCCGCCGCTGTGTTCGTACTATTCGCTTCGAGAGACCCGAGGGAGGAAGTAAGTCGAATACTAGGAATGCAATACATGGCTAACTCAATGACTAGACACTGTTCATACGGTGGTCAACCTCTATTTGCATAATAACGACTATGACGGTGTCTTCCGATGGGGAACGGTGCTGGATACGAGTCATAATGGCGGTAACATTGAGTAAGTAACGTGTTTTACATCGGGCAATGGCTAACGATAAGCTATAGATTCAAGATAGGGCCAGAATACCTTATGGAGACGTACGTCGTTCACCTCAAGACCATGTACGGCCGCTTTAACAAGCTGGTGTGCGACAATAATGTGGCTAACCCGGTCCCGCATTCACCGTCGGTGGCGGCGCGCATGGCCGCGGCTCAACAGCAGCAGCAGATGAACTTTCAGATGCAGGCTGCGAGCATGCAACAACAACTGCAAGGCCAGCAGGCGCGTGTCATGTACCAGGGCAAACCCATGTTGGCCCAGCAGCGGAATTTCCTTATGCAGGCACAGGCCCAAGCGCAGGCCCGTGCGGCAGCCGCGGCTCAGCAACAACAACAACAACAGCAGCAGCAGCAGCAGCCACAGTCGCAGCAGCCACAGCAGGCACAACAAGCACAACAGACACAACAGGCCCAAAAACAACAGCCGCAACAACCGCAGCTCCAGCTACCAGGACAACCCAATACGAGCCCTGCGGCGGGTGCTCAGTCTCAGCCGCCTGCCCAGGCCTCTTTACCGCACACTCAGGCCCATTTGCAGCAACTACACGCACAAGCCCAAGCCCAAGTGCAGGCCCAGTCGCAAGCCATGAGCCCGGCACAGTCCCACTCGTCGCGTACAGCAACACCGACCCAATCGCACCTGGCGACGCCGACTCAAGCCATGGCGGCCACACCGACCGCGACGCACGCGTCATTACCGCGCCCTCCTATGAGTATGCCGATGGGGGCTGGCAAACCAGTCATGACACCGACGCAGTCGCCCGCGCCGATGCTGACACCACAGCAGCAGCCACAGCAGCCTCAACAGCCGATTCATACCTCGCTCCCGCCGCAGGCCATGTCGCTCGCCCTTCCGCAGCGGCCCAGCGCCGCCATGGCGCATCCGAGTACGCCACAACAGCAGGCTCATGTCCCGCCCGGCACACCCCACAGCGCGGCGGCAGCAGCAGCAATGCTCAATATGCCCACGATGGTATCTGGCATTCCGGGTCGGCCGGCCATGGCTCCCAACGGCCACGTGCAGAGTCCAGCGATGCAGGCACAGGGCGCGAGCCCAGCTGTACAGGCCGCCGCCGCTGCTGCTGCCGCTGGTGGCGGTGGCGGTGGCGCGGGCGGCGCAAACTTGCAGAACCCACAGGCATCCTTCCAGCGTATCACGCAGCTTGTAGCGACCGGCTCGTTGCCGCTGGCAAATGCGCAACAGTTGATCAACCAGATTGCACAGTCGGGCAACCTCCAGTTACTGCAGCGGCAGCATCTCCAGCAGGCGCTGATCAATGCCCACCAGCAGTACCTGATGAACAGCCAGCAGTCGCCGCAACAGCAGCAGCCGTTCCAGCAGCAACAACAGCAACCCCAACAACAACCTCAGCAGCAGCAGCCACAGAGGGTAAAGTTTCAGGGATGCATGGAAAGGATCCAAAGACTCATGGGTATTTTCTTGATAGATGGGTGTGCCCAATATGCAGCAGCAGATGGCCCATGGCCAGCAGCAGCAGGCCGCTGGTGCTGGAGGACCACAAGGTAAGAAAGAAAGAGAGAGGGACTATTGGGACTGCCTTCTCACGAACTTTTTTATCGTAGCGCATGCCGCTCAGCAATTGCTCCAGCAGTTGAGTCCACAACATCAGAGCCAGATGGCACTTATTATTATGAACCGGCAGCGCCTGATGAACATGCGAAATTCTGGTTCGATTACTCAGGATATGTACAACCAGCATCTGGCTCAACTCCAACAGCAACAGCATATGATCCTTCAACAGCACCGCCAGCAGCAGTTGCAACAGCAACAACAACAACAACAACAGCAGCAGCAGCAATCTCATCCACCGCAAACCCCACAACAACAACCTCAGATACCCGCTCAACAGCAACAACCTCAGCACAATGCTGCTCAGGCGCAAGCCCAGGTGCAAGCCCAGGCCCAGGCGCAAGCCCAGGTGCAAGCCGCTCAGGCGCAGGCGCAAGCACGCGCACAAGCCCAGGCACAACAAGCACAAGCGGCCGCGGCAGCAGCACGTGCGCATGCCCAACAGCAACAGCAGCAACAGCAACAGCAACAGCAACAGCAGCAGCAGCAGCAGCCACAGCAGCAACAGCAAGTACCACAGCAGGGCCAAGTGCATCCAGGGCGGACACCGCAAGTACAGGCCCAGCAACTGCCGAACCAGGGCATACCGATGCAACAAGCGGCGGCCCTGGGTATGGGCGGACAAGCACTGCAGCAGCATCTGGGCATCAACCCGAGTCAGCTGACACCACAGCAGCAGGCGCAGATGATGATGCTGATGCAGCGCAACCTGGCGATGCGTGGGCGCGGGCGGGGGCAACCCCAGAACCCTCAGCAGCAAGCCGCGCTCCACATGGCCCTGCTGCAGATGCGCCAACAGCAGCAACAACAGCAGCAGCAACAACAGCAGCAGCAACAACAGCAACAGCAGCAGGCACAACAACCACAGCAGCCACAGCAGGGCGGCATGCCGACTCAGAACCAAGGCGGTGTACCAGGCCAGGGTGGCCAGCCTTTCTTTTTCGGATGAAGGCATACACCTACACATACACACACATTTTTACCAAAAAAAAACCTGCGAATCTCCTATCACCACCACCGTTTACTCTTCATTTTCTCTTTTTCCTTTGTCATCCTACCGCCTACTTGTAAATTTGGAATAAAATAATTTTCAATCTATACATAAGTACCCAAACTATTCTATTACGTATGTGTCGTGTCAAACCAACGCATATCGACGATCGGGGTCTACTGAAGGAAGGACGAGATCAAGCATGATGGGCTGTGACAGGGTCGACGAGGTGACACAGACGATTTGAGAGCGAGCATAGAGAGAGACAGGGCTGACTTAAACATTCGCGCCGATTGCACAATTTTTCCAGGATATTGTGCCTTTGGCCCAATCCCCGGATCACGATGCGCTTCACACACACATATTGTACTAGTATTTTAAACAAAGGAAAAAAAAAGGCGTCATACGCTACTGATAAGCTTCGCTCTGAAACACATAATCTATCACATAGGCCAAGTCGACGATTTATCGTTTTGATATTGATCTTACTCAATCAAAAATCCAACGCGTCCGTCGTTTAGGCGCCGATGGCCTTTTTGCTATTATTAATTCTGGAAATCAAATCCATGTCAATCAAAGAAAACGCGGAACGTGCGGGCATGCAAGCACAGACGAAAGCCATAGGGTCGTTCCTTGAATTGTCAATAATTATAAGAGAAAAGGACATCGGGCATTGGATAGATAAAACTAATATGTACTAGATATACACAAATACGTACATATATGTGTGTGTAGCCGATTAGCCCCAATACAGAGTTAAAAAAAAAGTACGTTAAGAGCGGGACTAAATCACTGAGAACAAAGGCTCGCCTTTTGTCCTACCTGTATGTCGACATCTGTTGCGTATTTTCGTTTTGCCACTTGAGAATGGCGCCATGCTAGCTTGGGTTGATGCATACGTCTGTTCTTACCGTGCCCCGTGAGATCTATAACTCTACTACTATGCCGAGGAAAAATCCGGTGGATGGACCCTATAAAAAGGCGGCTTGGATGCATCAATCATTTTAACACCTCTCTAATAACACACACACACTCTCTCAGAGAAGCGCTGAAAAAAAAAGTATGAGTCTTTCTAAACAAGCGGCTCTGGAGAAACCCGACTCGGCGAGTATCTTTGATGAGGACAAACATGGCCTGGAGCGGTCCTCCACGACCACCGTAACGACTTACGGTGCTGCCGCCGCCGGCGACCCCGAACAAGCCAAAGCACTCAAGAACCCTTACTATGATGCGAATCTGGAATGGACAGACGAGGAGGAGCATGCGGTGCGGCGCAAGATTGATCTGAGACTCATGTCCTTTATCCTCTTGACATCCTTTGTACTCAACATGGACCGTACCAACCTTTGTAAGTCAGCAAAAATGAAAAGGCCTTTGATATGAGTGTAGCTGACTTTTTATTAAATTTCATTAGCTAACGCTATTTCGGATGATCTCGCGCTGGACTTGGGCTTTACCAATGACGGTGTCAATACCAGTATCCAGGTGTACTCGGTCATCTTTACGATCGTGACCCTGTTTGCCAATGTTATCTCCAAGCGGGTCGGCCCGCATCTCTGGATTCCCATCCTTATGTTCTCCTGGGCTATTGTGACCTGGGCGCACGTACTCACTCATGTAAGTTCCTGAAGTCCGGGATTATCATGGTACTCACACCCTATATAGAACTTTGGTGGCTTTATGGCGGTGCGTGTCTTTATCGCCCTGACCGAAGCCGGCTTCATCCCAACATGCTTGGTTTACCTGACGAGCTGGTACAAGACCGCCGAGCTCGCGACCCGTCTCGCCTGGTTCTGGGGCGTCCAGTCGTTCGCCTCGGCCTTCTCGGGTCTTATCTCGTTCGGCGTGTTCCGCCTAGCGGGTGTCGCCAACCTGGAGGGCTGGAAGTGGCTCTTCCTTTTGGACGGTATCTTTACGCACATCATTGCGTTTATCGCCTTGTACTATCCGATATATTTCTGTCAAAGTGTCTCTCTATTGACACACACATTCTTCTCTTTACTTGTAGCTTCTACCTGCCTGCCTCACCTGGAAAGACCGCTGGCGGTATCCGCGGCCGAAAGGGCTGGTTCAACGAGCGCGAAATCCACATTGCCGTGACGAGACTGATCCGTGACGATCTGAGCAAGACGGAGCAACATGTCAAGAAGATTACGTGGACCGACGTCAAGCTGGCTGTTCTCGATACCAAGATCTGGACGCATTTGGTGATTACATTTATTGGGTAAGCAAAGGCCAAACCGTGATAGCGTTTACACCTTATCTAACAACATGACATATAGCATGATGCCGGATACCCCCATCACCACCTATCTGCCCAGCATCATCCGCAACGGCGGCTTCGATACCGAGATGGCCAATCTCCTCACGGTGCCGTCCTATATTATCAATCTCATTTTCTCCATCCTCATTGCGTGGAGCTCGGACCGCTATGGTGATGTCGGCCTGCACGCGCTGCTCGGCACGGTCTGGAAGCTCGTTGGCTTTTTGGTGCTCCGCACATTACCGTTAGATACGGGCCGCTGGAGTCTGTTTGCGGGCGCTACGGTGGCGGTGTCGAGCCCGAGCTGGCACGGCATGCACATTGCGTGGATGTCGTCGAACGTGGCCCCGGTTGGTAAGCGAGCGCTGGCGCTCGGTGCCATCATTGGTTCGGCCAACATCAACAGCTTGCCAGGTGGTATTATTTATCAGAACTGGGATGCGCCGCGCTATTTCTACGGCAACACAATCAACATTATCCTGTGCTGCGTGACGATCGTGCTCTTCCTCGTCCAGCGGTATCGCTACATCCTGACCAACAAGTACCGCGAGCGCAAGTGGAACAGCATGACTCTCGAGGAGCAGCAGACCTATCTCAAGACGACCGACAAGAAGGGAAGCAATCGTCTTGACTTCCGTTTCCGCATCTAAAAGAAAAAGTATACATATTCTACATACATATTCATACCTTTTCTCTCTCCCTCTCTCCCCTGAAAGCGTAATGCTCTTATGTACACATGCGCATCTTCACTATGTATCTTTTGCCACTCTCTATCACCTATGTATAAATACAGTTCATTATTCCGTGATGTCGAAATACTGATAGCTGGACAATTTGTATTATGTGGCGAAAGAAAAATGACAGCTGATATTGTATCGTCTAATCCAAAGGTTGTTTCCGCTCCGTTCATTGTTGGGCTTCTTGACAAGGTATCTGGATATATGTATCGCCTTGCTTCCATAGGAGTATTGCTCGAGGTTAAGCAGTAATGCATATACGGCCACTGTCAACCTAAAGTCCAGATTTGAGGTAGGTCTGACTCCCATAACACATTGCCGCTTGTGAGTAATTCCATAGGGGCTGTCACACCAAGACGTTTAAGAATCCGGTCCCCGCGCAGTTAATCTGACATCTTTTTTTATATCTAATCTACTATAAAAATGGCACGGACAGCCAAGATTGATCGCAAGACCAACGAGACTGACATCAAGATTGACGTCAACCTCGACTCGAAGCATGACCAGCAGATCCATGTCAACACTGGTATTGGCTTCCTCGATCACGTACGAAGAGAGAGAGCGACGCTCTTGAATAAACTTGGCGCGCTGAATCTTTAAAATGTGTCTAGATGTACCATGCCTTGGCCAAGCACGGTGGCTGGTCCTTGACCTTGGAGTGCAAGGGCGATCTGCACATTGATGATCATCACACAGCGGAGGACACGGGTATTGCGCTGGGTATGGCCTTCAAGGAGGCGCTGGGTACCCCGCGCGGTATCCGTCGTTTCGGCACGGCGTACTGCCCTCTGGATGAAGCGCTGGCACGCTCCGTGGTTGATATCTCCGGTCGTCCCTACGCCGACATTGACCTTGGTCTGCGACGCGAAAAGATTGGCGAGCTGTCCTGCGAAATGATCCCCCACGTCCTGCACTCCTTTGCGACTGCGGCCGGTATCACCCTCCACGTCGACGTCCTCAAGGGCAAGAACGATCACCACAAGTAAGTCATTTAAAGAAAAAAAAAAGAGAGAGGATGGTACTCATGCCATGGATTAGGGCCGAGGCTGCCTTCAAGTCGCTTGCGGTGGCGATCAAGCAGGCCATTGAGAGCACGGGCACCAATGATGTGCCGAGCACAAAGGGTGTCTTGTAAACTGATACATACGTGTATGTGAAATAGAGATTCTTTACAGATTTGGATATGTACTACTTTGTCTTTTCTTTTTCTTTCTTATTCATCAATCACTGTCCCCAAACGCGTCTTGCTCCTGTTCGTCTTCGTCGCTCACAATCCCAAAGTCATTCTCAGAACGGACATCTTCATCGTATTCGGGTGCGCGCTTTTCGATGGTGAAGATAGGGGTGTACTGGGATGCAATCTATTGAAAGACAAGACTAAGACGTCTTGTAAAGACCAGTTGAGCTTGGGCTTACCTGAGTAATGGTTTCGCAAAAGGCGTCAAACTCTGCCTGGGTCCGGCAGTAAAATCCAAGCAGCATGCTGGGATCGACCTGAGAGATATGCAGTTTGCGTGGTATTGTGCAATGGTACGAACTAAAGTCCTCTTCGCCGTATTTCTCAATGTGTTTGGTCTCCAATGCAGGTCGCGAAAAGTGCGGGTCGAGGTAGATCAGGTCATCTCCTTGGAGGCCTATAAAGTAAAGCGATGAATTCGGTCGTCCACTACAGAAAACAGCATGAGAATCCAGCAATCAGCTCATTTCAAGTGTGTGTGCTGCCTAACCCTGCGATGCCCACAAACCAGGGCAGTTCAAAGCATGACTTGAGAGCGGGGTAATATGTCGGATGCAAGCTATCGATACCAAGGCGGATGGACACGAGGACGAGTATGGAGCGAAAGGCACCGTCTTCTTCTCCTGCATGGGGTTGCGCAGTGGCCTGACTGGATTTCTGATAGAGCTTGCGTGCCTCCTCTGCTTCGGTGTGTCTTTCCTCCTCTCCATGGGTATCACTTGAAGCGCGCGTGGCGGGCCGGTGATGCCAATAGCCGAACTCACCACGTGGCCTCTTGCCCGTCGCTATATCCCGCACGTCATCGCGATAGACGACCCCATCCGTAGCGACATAGACGCCGAGTTTGGCAGACGGAAAATCCGAGACGAGGGCTCTACAGTAGAGAACATAAAGAGGTGGGCGTTATACATGGAAACGGGTCCACTGTGTATGTCTTACAAGATGACTTGGCTGATGGTAGATGGACCGAACCACTCACCGATATTTTTACCGAGCTGCTTGCCCAGGAGGGCAATGCGGTGGATGGAGAAAGGTGCCCGCGGCGAGAGCTCGTCCAAGAACCATTGTAGTATCTATTCATGCGTGCGTTGAGCAAATGCGTATCAGCCAAAAAAAAAAAAACCAGCGCCTACCCTTCTGTATTCCTTCCAATGGGGATCGGATCGGCCTCGTCGTCGCCAGTCTATACACCCAACGGATAAGCTCAAGAATAGCATTGAGGTTTATACACTTGCCTCGATTTAAAAAGTGAATGAGAAGGGTGTTGGCGAGGAGACTTTGCCCGCTGCGGAGCATGCAGCCCCAGCCGATATCGGTTGTATAGTTGGAGGGTCGGATGGGCGGATAGTTGTGTCGGTAGGTCATCCAGAGCTTGGTGAGCCAGTCCTCGTAAAAGTCGGGGGGCCAAAGGTGCGATAGAGAGAGCGACGCCAGCGCCTGTTGATCCGACGACCCTGAACGAGCCGCACTCGACTCTGCACACTCACCGGCGTCATTGTTGCTGGTGTGGGTAGCAAACATGGAGTCTTGCTGAGCTTGCATAATCGCCTGCTCCATGCGCTGCTGGACCTGAGTTGACATTCCATAGCGACTACCGAGGAGCCAAATAGACTCGTCGTGCGGTGCAGTGTCTCGCTGGTTCTGCTGCTGCCAGAGATGGGAGACCCAATGCCCCAGCTTGTGTGGGATTTCAGCCGCGAGGTACGACGAATTGGTGAGAAGCTTGTCTCTAAATGGGGCCGAGCTGAGGTTGTTGCTGTTTTGAGGCTGCGGCAAATGGTCCAGCGAGGAATCGAGATTGTCAGCTTCGCTATGAGATTCGTCTTCAGAAAAAGTGGTGGGGTCCATGGTGGACACGGGGAGAAAGGAATGAGTTGTCACGCAGCAACAGCACACCTGCTGCATGATTGCGGAGACTTACTCATGTCCGCTTTTTTTTATGTGTGATAAATCATATGCAAAACAGAAAATAGAGTCATCGATCTATTTATTTCTTTTTATTTTTCTCAAGGATTGTCTTTCAGAAGACCCGCTTGTCCCTGCTGCTCAAGAGCATCCAGCTCCTCCTCGTGCATGAGTTCTGGATCCACAGGAACGGGTGTGATATTATCCATGTCCTTGATGGCCTGGTATTTGCCCCGGACCCATTCCTTGAGGCCGATCCGCTCGTCCGCCTCGCCCGACCCGACCTCGAGCACACGCAGATAATCGTCCGCAGCCCAGTTCCGCTGGGCGCCGATCGTGAATTTGGTGAGCGAGTGGTCCCAGACTATATCACGCTGGAGCATGTACGTAAGGCCATCGATGCGGGGCAGGAGCACGTCCTGGTTCGTCACGTGCTCGTTAATCTCCTTCAGAATCGTCTCGTATAGCGCCGCCATGGAAGGCGTGCGCTTGAGCTTTTCAAAAATGAACGAGTGGACCTTGCGGTTCTGGGTGAAGTCGCGCCAGTGACCGGTCAAGAACCCGCGCTGGTCCTCTTCCAGACCGTTGCCGAACGTATAGTCAAAGTCCATGGGCAGCATCACGTATTTCTCCATCGTGGGGTGGTAGTACAGCCCAAAGTTGTTGCCCGAGTACTGGACCGCGTCCCAGTTGCCGCCGATCCATTCGACCGCAAGCTGCTTTAGGTAGCGGAATATGTCAATCTCGTTTTCCCAGAGGGCCAGAGGGCTTGCGTCGTTCACATCGGGGTAGGCTTTCGGGTCATAGTCTGCGATAAACTTGTTGAACTGGATCAGACGCTCCATCGCGGTTTGTTCCCCGGCCTCGGTCGTGTCGAGCTCGACCTTGTAGACATCGTCGTCATAGTCGGCCTCGTTCTCGCCGCGAAACGCAAAGTTGGCGGCGTACAACCCTTTGCCCGCGTCACCCTGGATCAACGTGCCTTCAGCCGATGCCTCATCGTCGGTCTTCATCGTTTCTTGCACATACCTACGGACGGGTGAGTCAAATGAATGCATCAAGTGTTCTTGACCTACGAGGCCGATCCAGGATCATCCACAAGATAATAGAGACCCACCGGATTATTGTTAAAGTAAAGCCTAAAAACTGCGTGAACAAAACCGCGGGCATGCATCATACATATATGTATTACCTGACATAGACGCCGCGCGCAGCCTGCACGCCTGTCGACTGTAAGATATCATTGTAGATCTTCTCGCGCATCATGGTCGGGTCGGTGGGCTCGGACCGGAGCTTGAGGTCCCAGCGACGGTAGAGCCCGTTTTCGGCCGTTTCGGGTATCTTGATCTTGTACGGCACTTTGGCCCACCCGCGGCTCGAATGACCGCCGACCTTGATCTGGACGTTATCAATTTGCTGAATGTCATTGTAACTACAGCAAAAAGCCCGTGTGTAAGAGAGAGAACGATACGTCGGAAATTTTCTTATGCACTAACCTAATGAAAGTCAGCTTGCCGTTCATGCGAGCAGCCTTCTTGTTCAGCTTGTTGGCATGCATGGACTGGATATCCGCCTCCTCGCCAGTGATATGAATGGTGGCAATGGTGCCGTCCTCAAAGAGGGTGTTCTGGCCTGGGTCATTTACGGTTACGTTACCAGAAAGCGGGGCCTTGTTGTTCGAGTCAAAGTCATAGAGCTGCGGCAGCGCCGGAAGGAAAATCTTGTTCCACGGACGACCGTAGACCTCATTGTATGTCTCCTTGGCTTCATACATGGCCGGGCGCTCAAAGGTCTCGGTGTCGAGGATCTCGTCCGCGGCGCCAAGCGTCACGTACCGGTATTCTTTGCCGCCCGGAGCCCTTCCGCTGTAAAGGAGCGGGACATTCGGGTCGGCCTCGAGCGGATAAATGTCCTGGTCGACAGTGACACCAAGCTTACCCTGGGCTTGTGGGTTCGCGACAACGTGATATTGGATGAATGGCTGTTCGTTGGGGACGCTCGCAGCCAGCGCAGCACCTGTTTATTTTTGGTGTAGGGTGACACAAGATGACAGAAAAGTGAATATTATCCTTACACAGTCAATGGATTGGATTACCTAATGTGCTCCACAGCAAGAAAAGGCGCACCATGCTCTTAATTAAGTTTCGTTTTTTTCCTTCTTTATATGTTATGAAAAGTGAAGAAAATGGTTCTTTGATGTGGGTTCGGATCAATTATAGGTGTGTGTGTACATTGTTTTTGGCAGTCGATTTTGAAACCGAGTGATAAATAAAGATCTATGTATAGTGTCGAATATGATTGTTACTTTTTGGTGGCGTAGGCGGTTTTGCACGCCACTTGGGTCAGTTTGCCGCTCGTGATCTCCATGGCGGTGAGCTGGTGGCCATAGACACATCCGGTGTCGAGTGCAAAGGAATATTTCCGGAGGTCTAGTCCGTGCGAGGCGGCGTGGCCAAAGTAGACTTTGCGCGCATCGGTTGAATTTTCTTGTTTTTGATTCCAAGTATCGGCCCAGAGGGTGCCTTTTTTATCCGCAGAGGGCATACCATCGCTGAGGGTGCGCATGTTCATGACATAATATGGGTCCTGCTTGTCCATGTCTCGCCCCGGATCCAACCCCGCATGGACCACATAGGCGTGAAAGGAGGGTAATTCCAACACCATGGGGCAGCTCGCGAGGTATGCATATTCGTCTTCTGTCAGTGCTCTACGAGGAAAGTCAGCCACTGATATCAACGAGGCGTACACAGGGATTCAACTTTATTACCTGGCAATGCTGGCATGGTAGTTGTTAGGCCCCAGAGGATCAGGGACGTTGCCCTCGGGAAGGGTATCTTTCAGCGTTTGCGTATTGTGCTCGTTCATGTAGGTCCTGAAGCGCACAACTTTGTCGTCATGGTTCCCGCGCACGCATTTAGCGCCAAGCTGCATGGCGCGACGCAGCACTCCAGGACTGTCGGGTCCTTTGGCGATCAGGTCGCCTGCAAGAATCAATGTATCGCTCGCTGTGTAGTTGAGTTGGGAGACCAGGGCGTTGAATTCGTCCAGGCAGCCGTGGATGTCGCCCACGACAAACACGCGGCCATGTCCCGTTGTCCGATTACCCGATGAAGTGGCGCTGAGTGGATCCAGCGTGGCGACGCGTGTCAGGTTCGCATACGGCGATACGTCGTGGTAGTAGCTCTGACTTTTGTTTTGCTTGCGCGTGACAAAGACGACGACAATGGCAATGACGGCCGCGATAACGACGGTGACGAGAGCGGCGATACCGCGCCAAATCCAGCGCTGGCGCTGCCGCTGACGGACCCACTCCTGGTTGTCGTCGTTGTTTGTATCGTAGTAATAATAATACGTGCCGGGCTTTTGTTCCACCTGCTGAGCGGCGACAGCGGCGGCTAGTTCGGGTGTTGCTTGAGCCGCTGGCATCGAAAAAATGAGAGATGAACGGTAGGACTTTTTTTTTATTTGCTGCTGTTTTTATTTGTGCTTGTTGTGGATTGAATTGAAAGAAAGAAGAGAAAGAGGAAAAAAAAAGCGTGGTACAAAGACAAAGCAGCAGAAAATAAGAAAAAAGGGGGTGGCCCAGCCGCAGCTGCTGCTGAATAAAAATGTTCACTTTTCCCTCACACACGCGGAGTTTCCCCCTGTCATTGTTTATATTTTCTTTTGCCTGCAGGAACAATTCTGACAATGTACATGCACCCTCCAGCAGCGTGCTTCCTTTGGTCCAAGAAGTAATATTATGAATTAGATGCATCCAAAATTAAGGTGACTTGTTTCATTTTTTTGCTGCATTCCGCGAGCAACGGTCAACCTTAAACTAACTGTAACATGTGGCCACCGACACACGTACCTCTTGTCCTTGCAAACTATTCTTCATTTTGCTATATTACACCCTTCTTTGTCAATCATCCTACGCATCCATAATTGTTCATTTTCGCCGTATACACATGATACTGTAAAGATCCAGTCATACTCTCTCCGCGACGTTCTTACCCAAAGCAACCTTCTTGCCTGACTCATGTGTATTCCTATACTGTATGTACAATGGTATATGCTAACTTCACACACAGGCGGGCACGTCAGCCAATGTGTCAACGATGGTATATAATCTAATCCAGAGAGGTCAACGTGTGAAGATACGTCTTTATTGCGCAACGCCCTAAACTATAACCTCGCGAAGCGCTCCTACTTATCTGGAACATTTCCTTGAAGGTCGACACGAGAAGGAGGAATGGATAAAGGAACGACCCAAAGCAGAACTCCTCCATTGTCCTTGCAAAAGTTATCTGTCCACATGATCGTAAGAGTTGTCATCGTTGGTGTGGTGACAAAATGGTATCTTCTCCCTGGCAGTCGTTCCGGGTGCCTTTCTTAGTATTTGTAGTTTAATCTTTACGTCGCGGAGATCCGCCACACCCAGACCTTGGAGATTATTGACAGCGTGATGCGTGTAGTTGCAGCCCTGACTATCATCAAATGTGCGGCAAGCGGTTCATCCATCAGACAAATGGAACCAGATTCACCGTTCTGGCTTGAGGATAGGCTTCGTGTGGTATCTCCCGAGTGCGCGCGTCTTTCGGGTATGATTTTAAAAATTGGGTAAGTCCTGCGTATGATATACGCGTAAGTAGTGCCCTGCATTTCATCGAATCTTGATCGTGCATTGCCGTAGAAAGAGTTTCCAAAACCTAAAGGAGTCAGATTAGTGCCTGTACATTGAATTTTCGGTTCACGGGAGCACATCACTTTACCAAAGGCTCTTCCCAGACTAGGCATCTGTAAAGTTTCCGCGCCTCTAATACCTTAGGCTGGTCCATTTGATCTCACACAGAGGTACGTTGGTAGATAATGTTCGATGACACAGTCTGTAATAATGAAGGGACTTCAACTCTATGTCACAGGTATTGGATCCAAAGCCTAGGCCAACTAGTCGAAATAAACCGCTTCGACCGGGATATGGATTTGAGCTGCTTGCGCCTGCTTTATCTGTTCGCGTTGTTTGTAGGAAACAGCCATGTTGGGCATGCTGTTCAGTCATTCGGCTAAGAATAGGATATGATGCTTATACTGTGAACGAGGTTTTTCCATCACTCCTCGTTCTCCTGGTATATGACGTTGGCCAGCACGCGGAGAAAGGAACAGTGGCACCCGCGCTCTCGATTTGGATTATTTACCTTTTAAGGGCAATAATGCCCATCATATGACACGGCACACACCATGCTTTGGGTCGCTTTTTTTTTTTTGACTTTTTTTTTCTCCCTTCCGCCACTCCATTTATTAATTTATGGATCCTTTCCTGAGAAACGGAACGTATATCAAATTGGAACAAGCGTTTACCGGACTGAGCGCTAGTGCTCTCCTCCTGACCCTCGCCGCCGCCATTCTCACACGACGCACGTATCCCTACGCTCTGACGGCCTTTGCATCTCTTTTTTGCCTCATTGCGGGCGCTGTGATAGCTACAGTGGACCCCGACACCTTGGAGGGTTTCGACACGCGACTGATGTTGCATACCTTTTTCCAGTCGATCTTTGGACCTGTGGCATGGTGCGCCGGTACTATGTGCTTGCGACCGACACTGCAGGAGAAGGAAAACTTGGACCATCGACCTCCGACCTACGGGCTGCAGTTGACGTACTTTTGGACGTTTCTCCTTGTGGTGGTTTCCCTTGCTTGCTTAGGCGAAAATGCTCATCTTGGAGCTACGGCACGCGTGTGGCAGATGGAGCAATTTTGCGCCTATGCACTGTGGGCATACCCGGTGCTCCTCTTGTGGCAGCGCTACCTCGCACGAAAGTATATTTTGTTTGAGGGTCGATGGTACAAGGCTGCTGTTGCCTACTATTGCAGTTGGGTGCTGACAGCGACGATCGGTCGAACGGCGTATCTCGCACGGGCTTCTACGGGTCCCGGAGCGTATAAAATTAATTTCATCGTCTTCCAAGTGTTTGGCATTGTCGCTCTCCTATGGGCGGCTGTCACTGGCCATCTCTGGATACGCAAGCCAGATACCTCGTCCGAGATCGGGCGATCACCTTCTGCAGCACGTGCGGCAGCCCAGACTGCCGATGAGGCTGATCGTCGCGCAGACACGAGCCCTGTCTGATCTATCACTCTGAGCAATCGAGTACGCCGATAGGTCAAGATGTCTTTCTAAACACTCTCTTCGTAATTTTACATATCTAACATTTAATTCTAAAATAAATGCTAGGGGACTAAGAGCATGATTAGTGTTAGGCAGTGAGATTCACAATATGAGTCTGCTATGCTGCAAATTTGCCTATAATAAGGGATCGGTGTGATGCAGACGACATATGGACTCAGTTACCGTGATTGATTGGCGATCTCTGCCCTGTTACTATCACGTATTTGTAAGTGTTGAAGAAGGAAAGCCAAGCGAATGCGAATATTGGTAAGAGAAAGCGATATGCATTACATAGAGCATACGAGTACACTCAATAGCAGATGTATAGAAGTCTTAGACCCGACAATAAAAATTGAGATAATTGCATATAAATCACTCGAAAAATCGCCCTAAAACGGCCATAGTTTTTTTTTGTTCTTTTGGATACGCTATGGACGTAGGATGGCTCCTATAGGCCCTGCTGATCTTGCGTAGACCTTGTATGGCCATACGCAGCCATATGCATGGTTCGTGGGTCTTGGTTAAAAATGATGATTTCCGTTGTGCGTGCATACCTATGTGCATAAATCCTACGCACCGAGGCGCAGTCAGCGGGAGTGAGAGTAGGGCTGCCGTCCCCAAAAAGAAAACAAAGATATAAAATCTTATCTTTGAGGGGACACTCTTCATTCTGGATAATTTATGCGTAATCCCCAGAGGGAGGAACGCCACGAACTACTGGAAAATGATTGGCGAATTTTACCTTATGAGAAAGAAGGTTTTATGCAATGTGAAGCCTATACTGAGAAGTGTGTCATTGTGTCGACTAATCTACAAACCCCAAAAATTGTTCATAAAAGGAAAATACCAAGACCACAACAATAAGGAACAGAGCAAGCAGGACCTCGTTATGAACAAAATGGATCGCCAACGCGCTCGTCAAATCGATTAGCCTGGTCTCAAGATCACAAGATTGATATGGTATCCATAATGCCCAAACTGGAAGGGGGAAGATGCAGTAGAACAATCACCCCATTGGGTGACCGCGTCCTTCTTCAAAAAGACCTTATAGCTACAGCTACATGCAATAGACGAACGGTTGCTAGTCTTGAACGCTCCATTTATCCAGGGTTCCCAAATTTAACCTTCAAGAACAAAGACTCTGAATTTTCGCAGTCCGTGCGCCAGTGAGTTACTTTTGGCAGTTGAGCCTACTACCACCTCGGATTCAACCGAAAGAATCAGTGCTCAGTTTACCTATTCTCCTACTCCGGCCGTCTACTTTCTCCCATCTTGTTTACCTGACTTGATTGCCACATTTGAATAATTCACTACACGTGCTCAATTGCATTTGATTTTGACGGACTTTTGAGATTGATGGAAGACCTTTAAGAATGGACGGAGGACAGCACAAAGACAGGGGCAGGTTCATTAACAGTGTGGATTCAGGGCCAAATCCGGAACTGGAACTGGAACTGGAACTGGATCCGGAACCTAAACGGTTAAAGGGATACATAAAAAATAACTGTAATCACTCGCCTTCACACCATTCAGGTGATCTTATCATCCAACGCCGCTCTGTTTTTAGCTGGCCGTTGGAAAGACGTAACCGTCCTTTTATAGAACGCTGCTACAGCAGAACTCGCAGAGAAATCACGGATACGGACTCTTGGATGGGGGTGTCAAAGATGACGAGGAGGAAGTTGGGACCAAGATGGCAACGTGGGCGCGAAAATAGGTGGGCGAAGACCCATCGTCGACTTTCTGTGAACTTCTGCCAAATATTATGTCCTGCTTCATATTAGATTAGCTATGCGTATAACATATTTTCTAAGCAAGAAGTTGCTCAATATACCAGGAAATGGCCTTTGTTGCTTTGAACGTACACGGCAAATCGAACAACTACCAGACAAAATCAAATGACCCTGTACCTTCTTGGCTTTTGTTATTGTTGAGCACACAGTAATCCGCAAGGATCCTGACTCAACTCAAACATGCAAGGC
Source organism: Syncephalastrum contaminatum (assembly GCA_013461545.1). Taxonomy (NCBI): domain Eukaryota; kingdom Fungi; phylum Mucoromycota; class Mucoromycetes; order Mucorales; family Syncephalastraceae; genus Syncephalastrum; species Syncephalastrum contaminatum. The sequence goes on along the minus strand of VAFG01000323.1, from coordinate 43,854 downwards.
GCCTTCCTAGATATGGGCACTTTATTGAAGACCCCTGATGAGCCGATAGCTGTCAATACTATAGGGTGGTGTTATTGAACACTGGCGTATCCATCCGATGCATCAGGGTATATAGAGAACACGTTCGAGCATGCAAAAACAAAGACATATGTCACGAGATCATGATTGTTATCCATGTCATTTTTGTGTTCTTTTATTTTCTGAATAGCGTGAATAAAGAGACACATATTACAATTTTAGAGGGGTGGGGGAATTCCCCTCTCCGTTCCCATCCAATAGCATTGATCGCCGTCTATCCTCCACCCAAAACTGATATCTAGACGGTTCTCAGTTCTCCTTGCGTATTATCATACCTCATTGTTGTGCGATGCCTTTACCCTTCCTCTTTATTCTTTTTCTTTTCTTGTTGTGAGAATGACGTGGTCAACCTGAGAGAAATAGTTATTTGGGAAATCGGCTGCTGTTACACTAAAAAAGCTACGAGATCTGTGCATGAAGTTGAATACGATCATCAGAAACCAGTCTTGTTCTTTGGTCACATATGACACTCCATATGTTGTGAATAAATTCTATCTCTCCGGAGACTCGGTCAATCACAATGTTCATTCACTGTGGTCATTTATAATGACAATGACACTAATCACAATAGTCACAAAAGCCGGTCAACTTATATATATAAGACCTTCTCCAGTATCTTTTTTGCATCTCATTTTCGCTACTTCTTCTCCCACCCATTCCTATGGCAGGAATTGTCATCAACGCTCCCGAACACCCCTCGGTCGATTCGTACCGACGCCTTTTCGATGTTCGACCCCCAGGCCCAGACAATCATTACGTCGTTGGCGATGTGGATATTTCTGTTCAGTTTCACAGATTCCAGGAGCGTGTCCTTGCTAGCTTGATGACTGAAAAGTTGGAAATGGAATCTCAAGTACATCACTTAATGTAAGTTGAATATCCGGCCTTGAAAAGCTTCTCTTGCTTACAAAAAAACATAATTGCCTGTTTGATAGGTCGTTATCATCGATCCTGCTGGTCAAGAAGAACACAAGCCATGAGGATATGCTCGACTTGCTATCGCACAGGGACATCAACAATATCATGCAGGAACGACATCTATTATGGGGAATGAACCAAACCTTTCCATTCGATCTCCAGAACTTTCTGCAAACATTAGCATGGGTAGAAGTGAAGTGTCAATGGAAAATATCAATCACTCACTCAAACTCTTCTTCATCCGTTCAGAATTTAGTGACTGATCCCTCCCGTATTATAGAGGTGAATGCCGCTATTTACCAACGACTTCTTACGGTTACAGATCGCTTGGATCGCAAGATTCTTATGTCCATTTCGATGCTGTAAGTTCTGTAGAAGCTCGTCGTTGAGAGAGCATATTTGGCGAGAATAATGTCTAACATTCGCTCAAACAGTCTCGTATGCCTTCCCACGGAACCATCCAAAGCCGCACTGACGGAGACGGAATTCGCCACCGTATATCTGGCGCCCATTTTCCAGCACTTATTCACCGATAGGCAGCGTGAGACAACGTTTAGAATGTAAGTTCTATCGAGCCATTAGCTCCTACATTGATTGATTCATTATTGCTTATAGGACAAGTGCAGTATCACTCCCAAAATGCAGGAGCCCTGGAGTTCGACCGGATGTCATCATTTCACAGGAACGAAGCAACTTCTTTGCGCATGATCTTGGATATGGAGAGATCAAATCTCCCCAGAAAGCTGACAATGACTATGGCAGTAACATGGATCTTCTTCAACTGGGCCGCTTCTGCAAGGATGCCATTCACAACCACAATTTGCATGCCAGTTTGGCAATTCACATCACAGGTAAGCGATAAAACCACCTTTTAGTACTCGTCTTACAAATCGTGAGATGTTCCTGTCAAGGCTCTAAATTTTCTTCTTCTTTCTTTCTTTCAAGGGTTTATGGTGGTCTTCTACCTGGTAGAGTTTCGCGCCGACGGTCTCTATTTAATGACCGAGATCAACCACATGCGGTTCCCGACATGCATCGAAGACATACCTCCATTTCTTGCTTTCGCATCCAAACTGAAAAATGTGGTCCATGTATTCGAGACACAATGCTTCCGTAACAATGATCTGACGGAGCAAAGACCAAACCGCAGAACACCCGACATGGCCGATATGAAGAAAGTTTACAAACCAACAAGAAGTCGTAATAGTCGCAACATTGTTAATTATTGACCCTCACTGTCACTGATGGGTACTCCGTAGTTTGATTCAAATATATCGCATTATACCTTGTGCAAGCTGTAATTCTGGATTGACATGTCGGACGATTTTTGCTGGTGAGACGCGGAAGTACATGGTGTATCAAGGGGCTTTCTTACTGATATAGGTGGTGGCGAGTGTTGATACACATTTCGTGAATGAAACTGATGATGTGATCCAGATCGCCGGTATTTCATCAAAACCTCAGAGCCAGTCCGTGGTCCAATAGTATGCCTTTTAAAAGATACAGGAAATGATCACTGGACTGCCTATGATGGTCGATGCGCCGCGTCTTCGATTGCTGAGGGAGGGCATGGCTTGAAACGATAGCGGTGCAGACGAGCCACTTGAGCGGGCAGGCAGAGAGAAAGCATTGTAGGTTGTCTGTGGCATATGATAAGTGCGACAAAGGTCAGAGGGATGGACACAGGGAACATGCACTGAGGTCGAGCGCCACGAGCCATTGGTGCAAGGCGCGGAACCCGATATTGCGAGCGGAGGCGGTGAGCAGTTCTCTCTGAGACTAGCTTCGCTGGCGGGACGGTAATGGCACTACCGGAGAAGTGCAGTACGAGGCTGGAAAGAAAAGGTGATGAAGGTGTGGTGAAGGATGTGGGAGGATAAGAATGAAGAGAAAGTGAAAAGGTGGAACTGAGAAAACCGTGTCGCAATTTTTCCACTTGTCTATTTTCCTTTTGTCGCCCTTTTTACTGCGAAGTGCTTTGGGAGTTCTGTGTTTTCGGGGATCTAATTTTTGAGCGACGCTGCATATAAAGTCCAGCCTCGTTGCGCAAATCGTTTATTTCTATGTACTCTCTTCCCTGTACGTCCTCTCAGCCCATAACAGCATTATGTATACCGCCAAGCAGACTACAAAAAATCAATATAGCTCTACAGACATACGTAGCAATTTGTTTGATATAATAGGGTCTTAGCAACGACTTAACATTATCTGTTCGACGTGATTGGATACGTGATTTATTTTAAGCTGTTGTTACGAAGCAATCTAAACAAAACATCGCTTATATATCTATAGTTTAATAGAAATATCCTACATTCACTCAATTTTGTCATAAGCTAATCTGCACCAAGGTAGGTTTCTTCGTGTCTGTAATTAATGGGTTTCATATCTGGATCAAAAACTTCGACTCGGTTTGGTATGCCGTCGCGGAAAACGACCGACCCGCCCGCTACAGGGCCCCAGATGAGCTGGTTGAGCGTACTCCGCTTCTTCTTCTTAGTCTCGCGTTCCCAGGGGTAGAAGATATCGTAAACGAAGCTGATCTCTGCGTACTTGTTGTCTTGATGTGCATTACAGCCTTGCTCGGTCCAAGGGCAGCATTCCTTTTGGCCTGGCAGGATCCCGACCTTCTCAAATCGGCTCCTATATACAAGTGAGTATATAGAAATGAGAATACAATCAAAAACGTACAGTAGCAGGGCCCAGGGTCCGAAGCCGGTGTGTTGTCTGATATTGACTTTCATGCCGCTGTCCGCCGGGAAATTGTTGTAGATACAAAATGCGTGAATAAAAGGCATCAGCAGCAGCAAAGTAGTCATCATAAGGTAGACTGGTTGAATAGACATGATAATAAACGAATGATATTGACGGGACTGAAGATAAGGGCGGTCAGGAAAGAAAAAGATGGAGCCGAGAATCAGAATCAAATGACGGCCTGGTATTTATATCTGTGATTCTCTTTGCAAGTCTCCATTAATAAATCAATTCATCTGTGTTGTCAGAAACCACACTGAATTCTTTGTGATATAAATTGAACGGGTGCACACAGGCTGGGCCTCTTCCCGTCTGACATGCCGATTCACAGCGAATGGCAACTGTCCTCCTTTTCTGCTATCCAAGAATATTGAATAAATACCTAATGTAACTTTACTTTCTTTTTAACACGTATGTTGCTGAATACAGTGAAGAGGTCAAATGTCATCAGGTAAAGCTAGACGAGGCAGTCATAGTATATCCCCTACTTTCTGTTGGCCCTTGTTTGATTCTAATTTTATGTCATTACCGCGGATGCAGGCCATAATGTGAACCTACCCCTTCTACTCATATACCTCGCAGATGACTGAGAATCGACGTTAGCAACGCTATCAAAGACCTTTCTTTGAAAATTTAGGTCTGGTTTATTATGCATTTGCATTAGGGGTACGTTACCATTTTAGGTGAACAAAAAGCCTTGAGAGCATGCATCGCCGTACTTCTTTTTACCGACTTAACTTCCTTTTTATTTCAGAACACCCCATACAAAATTCTCAATAAAATGCTTCTCGGGAATACATACAGCATTGCTTCCCAATCGTGCAAGCCAGACCATAACAGCTTCCCCTCTACCAAATAAAAAGGGTTTTACGGACGGAGGCAAATTCTTGGGAACGTGCAAACCAATTTTCTGTACAATGCCTCGCCATTGAAGAAGAGAGTACGCCACGTTTTGTGTACAAGAGTGTGGCTGCCCAGCAAAGGATATCTGTTCAAATATTGATTCGACCACCTCTGGTGGCTTTTGGCGCACCTAGTCCTCTAAAACCGAAGCTCAAGTACCCTAAGCAGCCATGCGTGCCTGTATTGCACTGTACTATTGAAGCTGGAATGACTGTAGCTGTACTTCGATTGGGAAGTGAATTTTGGAAAAGGAACGAGATATTTGTTGCGATGAATACAACCCAGGCATTACCAACCAGTTTATTCAGAGATTAACATCATTTCTATATATAAACCATAACACAAGCACATCCTCAGCCCAAAGTATACATGCTGTCTATAGTAGCGTATATACTATATCCATAATTGTAGAAAAAGTCTCGTTTTTATAGCATACATATATATCTTTAATCCCATCCTGCATCGGTGTACTCTTGCGTAAAAGGGTATGGGTTCGAATCATCGCCAAACACCTCGAGTGGTAGCTCGCGAGCATTGTCGCTGCTAAAACTGACGGCACCACCCGCAGGGCAAGTGATCAACTGATGGAAGCTATTTTGAAAATCCTGACCGGGATAGTTGATGTCGTACACAAACGTGAGTTGCGCATTTCTGTCGTAGGAGTTGGCGTTGCAGTTGAGGACATCCCACGGACAGCAGGCCTTCTCTCCTGGCTTCATAAACGCTTTCATAAAGCGTTCTCTATGGTGGCAGGATGTATATATTAAAATCCAGGAATCTGGCCGCAAGAGCTCTCTAATTGAGCGCTACCTCGAAGTCGCTCCAGGACCAAAGCCCGAATGCTGTCGAATATTGACTTCTATTCCGCTGTCCTTGGGAAAGCTGTTATAGATGCAGTAAGCCTGAATTATTGGGGCTATCAGGCTAACATACAGTAAAAGGATATGCATGGGTAGGATATAAGGAAAGAAGAGTGTAGTGCTTTCTCGTTCTTTCTCTCTTTCTCTCCTTGATATTTATATACTTCATCCTTCACTTCTATCTACAATGCATATGGTTGCGCGAATGGTTCATGTACAGTAATTCATTATCAATTCATTTTACATACGGTCCAAGGAGGAAGCGGAGCCCTTGAGCTTTTTGACGCGCGAGATACCATTCGACGGCGATGATCCGGGTGGAACCTGTTCTTTTTGTGTTACTATTCATACTCCCTGAATGCTTTTACTACTTACCTGACGTTTCTTTTTCTTGTCTTCGGGGTCGCTCATATGCACAGACTCATCGGAGGGTGCAGTAAAAGGAGACGAGGATCCGAGCCTATGCATAGTAGGTAGAACAAAACTTTAATCGGTACCTGTGTTTAAGAGGCCGATCTTATCCTACCGTCGGTTAGCAACGCGACTCGACTGTCGTCCGGCGAGTCCAAGGCATTTCTCCAAATGGGGCGCATAACGCGACGCCGCGATGGATTTCCTGCAATTGACGCATTCGTAGGACGGCAAGTTATTGGCGGCATAGGAATTGCCGAAGATATCAGCCCCGGGGCGTTTAACTGAATCAGGCGAACAAAAGAAAAATATGAGTTCAACAGAGGGAAAGGGGGCGAAATACTCGCGCATTACCATAGCCACGACATCTATATCCATGCAGTCAATAAGAGAAAACGAAGTTCATACAAAGCATCTCGCTTACTTTGTTTGACAAATTTGGCAGGTCTGCGTGCCGCGTTTACTGTCTCGGTGCGCGTCGGTCAAGACGTCATAGATGCACTCGTCAATTAGATCACTCAAAAGCTCGAATGCCTAAATAAGAAAGAACCATGAAATAAGCAAAAAGAATAGAAAACGAACGTGAGAGAGACAGAGAAAAAGAATCAGGATATACATACGACGCTGACTTTAGTTAAGCCTTCTTTAGAGCTCTTGGGTGCGTTCTTTTCGAGCGCACCTTGTGTCTGCTTGAGCTCGTCGAGTTTCTTGTTTCGCTCCGTCAATAGTCGCTTAAAAAACCTGAAGTAGAAAAGATGAGCGACATTTGAACAAAGTGGAGCCCTACGTACGCATTGCCAGCATCGCGTTGCTTTTCATTGTTTTCCGATGATGTTGAGGAAATCTGTGATGAATTTGGTTTGTTCATGGTGCTGTGTGTGGATGTACTTGTCGGATAAAGTTCGGAAAAAGCAATGTGCGAAAAGGGGCCAAGCTGCGCTGATAGGCCCAATCAGATGATTGTCCTGAAGGGCCTGCATGTAGTACCTCCCGCGATATTCTTGCCCCCATGTCAATAGTAGTATATAAAACACTATTATTTTGTCTGATATCTGCAAGAAAGGCGTCCGTTATACTGCCAGTGTGAAGTCGATCCGATCATGGGTTACTATAAGGGTCTTACAGTTACCGAATAAAAGATACCCCGATTACGCCAGACACATCTGCTGATAATTGCGTCGCTGTGGCTATAATAGAATTCCATGATTTACAAGGGTCCATATAGAAATCAGATTTCTGAAGCGGCCGAAGAAATAGTGATTGGCAGTAAGTCGTTTTTACAGAAACATAGGAAGTATCTACGCGAACTCAACCAGGTTATGAAGTTAGCATATTCAACCGGTGCCAGACAAAATTCTGTGTAAACAGGCATGACCAATACAACATCCGCGAGCAAGTAAGCAAGGTACTGATCTTTCATTGATCCTCCCTGAAAACTCCTTCGGTTACCGACGATCAGCGACATATCCGGTTGAACATAGCAGGTTCGGTCTGGCACTTCCTTTTCTGCGCACTGCGCTGCTGGACCACCTCAAACAAGACTTAAAAGTACTTGCTCCAAACGTCCAATGCCAGTGCATGCAAACAGGAAAAAGAAGGAGATAAGGGTATTCTGTGTGGTTACGAGAGACGCTTGGTAGAACTGCATGGTTTCACATTGCCACGTCCATGAAAGTCACTCTGACAGTATATTAAGCAGCAAGCACAGCAGGTAGACAAACACCGAATCAAGTTAAGCAAGATAGCTCCCCCCCCCCATGGAGGTGAACTTATATGTTCTGTTCGTATTATTCAGCCATAAATGCTGAAGGCCTTGTGCATATCAGAAATAGTATAAACGAAGCGCATTTGCACGCGCAGCTTAGGAGAGAAACATTGTATCCCTGGGTGGAATTCATTTATTTTCACTCGAAATAATTTTATACAGTGCTAGCAAGGTAATATCATCCAGTCAGTTAGTGGACGCTCGTTTAAGCTCTTCGAAGTGCATATTATAATTTACAAAAGCGAGCTATTCCATCATTTATGGTCGGCTAATCATATTGTGATATATGCATTTAGGCCCACGCCTCGTCAAGAAGCGCTAAAAAATAACAAGGAACTATCTCCTGCTCCTGAAGGAATAGGGAAAGAGAAAAGCAGAGATGGTAGATAAGAGCTGTAGATACGCATTGAAACAAGGCTATAGTATATCAGCCCCGACTTATACGTATGTACGAAAATTTGTATCATTACAAACAAGATTATTTGACATGTTTACTCAGCCGCCGGTATCATCCACCGCGTCTCAGACGAGAAATGCTTATTGGTGATGAGCATACGACGACATTTATACATTTCCATCATTGGCTTTTGAATAAATACGTTTCCGAGAACAAAATGAGCTTATACATAGCAAGCCGTGATCACTTCCGCATAGAGAGTAGTGTCCGGTACACGTGAAAGTAAACCAGTAGCACTTTCCTAAATTATGCTTATACCCGGTAATATAGCGGGGGAAAGAGGGCGGACGAGAGATCTCAGCATATACATATAATGTGTACTGTAAGCTCTTTTACTTGCACGCATTATCGTTACACCCGCAGAGAAATATCCTTAGCTCCAATGCTGTGTAACCACCGTACGTCCTTGCCGACAATTAATTCGCGTTGCATGCATGCCTGTACTATTCACGGCGACTACAATGTTTTAGAACAATTGTAGAAAAAAAAAAGAGATCGTACTACGTGTGCTTCAGGAACCGCAATGAATGGTTTCTCGTAGTACATGATGACCTGCATGCATTGACCTGCATGCCTGTTCGAAGGCAGATATATAAAGTGAGCGGAACCTAGGGGACACCTTTTTAGCATCTAGAATTTATAATCCGTGTTTCCGAGACGTCTTCTTCCTTTCTCATCATCATCGACGACGACAGAAATAATGCAACCGAGCTACGACCAACTGCAATACCAATACAGCGCAGAGTACGCCTTTATCCGCCTGTTTGAGAAATTCGTTGAGCGCAGCCGCAATAACCCGTTTATCCATTATCCTACAACAGAGGGATTCAAAAAGTTAACCTACGGAGACGTCGATCACATCGCAACGAATCTGGCTTGCCGGTGGGCTCAAGAGACCCAGGGGATAGACACTATTGGCTTTCTAGCCGATACCTCGGTATTTTACCTGGTTGCGATGCTTGCCTTTTTAAAACTACGTGTCACTTTTATGAGCCTTTCGCCGCGCAATTCACAACCCGCCCTCGTTAATCTGTTGCAAAAGACAGATACAAAGCGCCTTTTTGCCACGGCCAAATACAGCGAGGTGGCACAGTCGACGGTCGAGGCGGTGGGCGACTGCTCATGCGTAGTGCTTCCCTCCTTCGATATCGACAGCTTGCTCAAGGAGCCGCGAGATACGGACGCAGACAGGTTGCTCGATCGCCATTTTGATTCGAGCGATATTGAAAAAATAGCCCTCATTATTCATACGTACGTTTATATACTTTTGGCAAGCTTGGCTCTTGTGTAATGAACCTCGTGATTATAGATCTGGATCAACCAATTTTCCCAAACCTATTCGTCTCAGCAACCGGTACGTGATCATCAACATGCAAAGCGTCACGTTCCAGGCTGGCTCCATGTATCCTGAGGCGTTCCCAACATCCCTGGATGTCTACCTGACCTCTCTACCTTTGTAAGTAAACGGGGTATGGGATAGAATGACGGTATCAATTAGGATTTTGCACAGATTCCATATGTTCGGTATCAACGCGGTCACGAGCCAAGCAGCTGTGGGTGGTAGCGTCATCTTGCTGGAGCGCCTTCCACCGCAACCTGCCGACATACTCAGTCTATGCCGGTCGCACAAGGTGACTCTGATGGCGCTCCCGCCTTTAATACTAGGTCAGCTCAAGACGCATCTCGAAGCAACGCATGATTACGAACCCCTGCAACGTATCAAATTGATCTTGTACGCACAAGAGCTATCTATTGTCATTTCTAATCTCTAATCAAAATATTATTGCAGATACGGTGGTGCGGCTACGCCAAAAGCCGTGGGCGATTTTTACCATCACCATGGTATCAACGTCCGCAATTCTATTGGTGCCACCGAAGTAAATGCATTTGCCAACGCCAACGCCGATCCGAGAAGTAAGAACTGGTACCAACTCGTACCGACCAGAATGATGGAGCCTTACTGCCACTGGGAACTTGTGGATTCAGCCGCGGGTGTGCATCATCTCGTGATCCATGGTGACTGCCCTTCCCTTGCCACCGGGGCGAGCAATCTTCCCAACGGCGATATTGCGACGAATGATCTTTTCAAACGTGATACGGAGGCTGGCCCGAATGCTTGGATCCACGTCGGTCGTAAAGATGATATTCTGGTCATGTAAGCCCGCCGTAAAAGCTATGCATGTAGTGATTGACCATTCTTTATAGGAAGAATGGCGAAAAAGCTGATCCAATACCGATGGAGGATGCTATATGCGATGTTCCGGTCGTGAAGCAATGCGTCGTGATTGCTGAGGGTCGCCCGTGCACAGCAGCGCTCGTAGAGCTTGACTATAATCAGGCAGCCAGATACACTCACAAGGAGATCATCGACGCAGGTAATGTAACAAACGTTGAGCGATACGTGTGTTTAATGCTTTATTACATGTAGTGCAAATCGGTGTGGACAAAGCCAATGCAGACGCACCCAATCACAGTACAATTTTGCCTGAAATGGTCTATATTCTTCCTCGCGACAAATATCTGGTGACGACCGCCAAGAACACTGTTGTCCGCAAACGGTGCATTGAAGCGTTCAAGGACAAGATTGAAGAAATGTACCAAGATTTTATCGAAGGAAATACATCCGCTGCCGCTACCAGGCCTACGCCCAGCACTAGCAGCAGCAGCAGCAGCTGGGGTACGGAAGAGGTCGAGGACTTTATATTATCCGTATCGGCTGACGTCCTTAGCAAGGATCCGTCGCAGCTCGATAAACACACTTCGTTGTTTGACTATGGACTCAACTCGCTCCTGGCGATCCAGCTCCGCAATCGCATCCAGACCGTGTATGCCAATGTAGCCATGAATGTGGTCTTTGAATATCCGACTATCGGCGATCTGGCGCAAGCTTTAAAACAACTGCATCACGGCACGGCCGAGGATGAAGCTGCGCGAGTGGAAGCACGTTACAAGGAGACGCAGGCACTCAAGGAACTCTACCTGACAAAGGCGGCCCAGGACTTTTCGGTTTGCGAGCGTAAAAGAAAAAGCTGGATGTGGATGAAAACACTTGTACCATGGCTGTGTGACAGTACAAAGGTGCCCGAGGAGGAGCAGCATGTCATCCTACTCACAGGCGCAACGGGATCTCTCGGCACCTTTCTTCTACGCGATATGCTGATATCTCCCGGGGTCAAGCGCGTTGTAGCCTTGGTGCGTGGCAAGCCCAAGGAGCTTTTCCAGCGCCTGGTGGACGCGTTCAAGCACCGTGAGTTCGACACATCGCTACTAAAGAGCCACAAGCTCCAAGTGCTGCCGATGGACCTCAGTGCGCCTTTCCTTGGCTGGGACGAGGCGACGTACAGCCGCCTCAAGCAAGAGGTGACCCTGGTGCAAGCATGTGGGTGGCTTCTCGACTTTAACCAGCCCGTTTCACACTATGACAAAGAGTGTATCCAGGGCATGTACAATCTCCTCCAATTTGCGCACCGCGACGTTGACCCCATGTACGTGCACACTGTTTCGAGTGTAAGCTGCATCGCTGCGAACGGCCAATCTGAGATATTCGAGTCTGTTGTGGAGAATGACCCTCACGCAGCCATGCCGCTAGGCTATGCACAATCCAAGTATATTGTCGAGCACCTGTTTGCCTATTTGGCGCACGAGAAGAACATGCCCTGCATCGTGGAGCGTATGGGCCAGGTCTACGGCGACACACGTCATGGTGTGTGGAGCGTGAAAGAGCAGTTTCCCTTGCTGATCGTAGGTGGTGGTCATATCTTGCACAAGGTAATGAGGTATTCAATGTTACAATACACTCTCACACACCTATCATATGTATACATAGATGCCTGATCTCAAGAGTGACGTGGACTGGCTTCCGGTAGACTATGCATCGACAGCCATTTTGGAGATCATGCTCAACACTTATAAAAAGAGGAAGCCGGAAGAGCAGACGCGCGTGTACCATATTGTGAACCCGCAGCGGGTGCCGTGGGCCCATCTGCTGGAGTGCATGAAAGCGTGCGGAATGCAGTTTGAGACGGTGACTCCTACAGAGTGGGTGGATGCGCTCGCTCAGGACAAAGACAACCCTGCCTACAAACTCCTGGGCTACTATCAAGACTCTATCACCGAGGAATTCAAAATGCCCGTTTTCAAGACGGAAAAAACAGTGCGCAAGGCACCTACACTTGCGGCGGCTCCTCCGCTGGATGCAAGTTTGTTGGCCAAGCAGCTCGCTCATTGGCAGAAGCTCGGTTTCTATGAGCCTTCATTAGAAATGGATTATCTCGAAAGGCAGGATTAATAATTCATAACGAGGACAAACATACGCAGGATTCTGTCGTATAGAAAATGCAATAAAAGAACATCTCCGCCCCATTTGGGGGGTTTGAAGACTAGCAGAAACTAGGCGGAAAGGAAGTTGCCTTTTTAATATTTCTTTATCCTATCAGTTCCAGGCTATGGACAGCGGTGCTGCAGGCAGCAACGATGACTTGCCACCGAGAAAAGATACCGACATGAATAAAGACTTGCCGGCAATACCCCCATCACCTGATGCTGACAACAAGAAAGACATGACGCCCGCCGCATTGCAAGAGCTGGACGTGCTCCTCCAAGAAGCCTTGACCGGTGACTCTCTGGTACGTCTGCCCGAATCAACCCAATGCAGCCATGTATTTAAAGCCTGCATTAGCTAGACCCCGACGACCCGGAGGTGGACATTGACTTTAGCCAAATCACGTTTGAACAAGTTGACGGTAACACCATCTCCAAAAGAAAAGACACGATTAACTGACACGAAGGGCAGACCGGATATCGGCCTTCCAGGAAGACGAGTTTGTACGACAAGCCTTGGAGAATGACATGGACCTCCGCGAATACGCGCGACAGATTGAAGAGGAACGTGCGACAGTGCAGAATGATCTCGAAAACGACTGTACGTCTATTATCTTTCATGAGGATAGGGTAATTCATGACAGGAGTAGATATTGGCCAAGTTGAGTCCTTCATCGACTTGCATTCAGAGATTCAGGTACCCTTCTTAATATGATCAATCCAAGCAGAACACTCAACCCATCTATTTATAGTCATGCGACGAGGTGCTAGGACGCATGGAAGAACTGCTGAACGTGTTTCAGAGCGATCTCGGCAATATCAGCGGCGAGATCCGCAACCTGCAAGAACAATCCTCCCGGATGAGCGTCAAGCTCAAAAACCGCAAGGCAGTCGAGGCCAAGTTGGGCAAGTCACTGCAGGGCATGGTCATCCCGCCCGAAAGCATTCGCAAGATCACTGAAGGCGACGTCGACGAGGCCTGGCTCCAGTACCTGCTGGGCATCAACAAGCAGATGCGCTTCGTCAAGGCCAACCAAAACAAGCCCATCAAGGCCCTGCGCAACGTGGGTCCCGAGCTGGAGAAACTGCGTCTCAAGGCAGCCGCCACCATCCGCGACTTTTTCGTCGAGCGCATCCACGCTTTGCTCGTACCCAACACGAACGTCCAGATTATGCAGCAATCCGTGTTTCTTAAATACCGGGAGATGCACCAATTTGTAATTGAACGCCACAATGACGCGGCGACTGAGATACGCCAGACCTATGTCAATTCGCTCAAGTGGTACTTTAATAACCATTTTGAGCGGTATTCCAAGGGCCTTGCTAGGCTTCAGACCGTAGCAGCCGACAAATCGGACCTGATTGGCGTCGAGGAAAATATGCGGAAGAGTAAGTGCGATCGAGATGAAGATGAATTAGGCACTTATAATAGGGTTAGGTTTATTTGGCGGCACGAACAAGATGGCTATCAAAAAGACAAATGTGTTTGCTCTCGGCGACCGTATTGATGCGTTGCGGATGCAAGACCAGGGCGTGATTCTTGTCCATGTGGCCGAAGACAAGGACCAGGTATGTAATTTGAATACGACAGACACATAATTGACTCTAACGTATCTGGATAGAAATATCAATTTGAACAGATCTTCCGAAGTTACAATCTGACGCTGATCGACAATGCCAGCTCCGAATATCTCTTTATATGCGAGTTTTTCTCGAGCCGAGACGCGAAAAAATCGGCGGATACCATCAAGAACGTCTTTCAGCAAATCTTTGAACCGACTGAAAAAGTCGGCATAGTAAGTTATCTGTGTACAATTTCTTCAAGGCGCGCGACATGAACTTACACGCGTTGTCAAAGAATTTCACCAAGGCGTATGTCGAGAACTCGTACGATGCGGTCGGTATTCTACTCTGTATTCGGATCAACACACAACTGGCCCTCGAGCTCCAGCGACGGCGCGTACCGGCCCTCGAGGGATATACCAACTCGACCATGATGCTGCTGTGGCCGCGCTTTCAGCATGTGATGGGCCTCCACATTGAAAGTCTGAAAAAGATGGCCAACAGCAAGTCGGTGATCTCGAGTGTCAAAGATATCCACCCGCATTACGTGACGCGACGATATGCCGAGTTTGCTGCATCGCTGCTTGTCCTCAATGAAGGCTATGACGATGCGATCCTCACCAATAGGTAAAGAAAAAGATGGGGGAAGGGAACAGCGAAAAAGGGATTGACAGAGGATATCCAGTGTCCAAAAGCTGCGCAACGAGCTCGAAGGCCTCTTGGCCCGAATGTCGAACGAATTCAGCGAGCCGGCGCGCAAGATTGCGTTTTTGATCAACAACTATGACGTGATTGCGTCCGTCCTCCAGGAAGGCCACAATCGCGCGCTCGAAGGCGAGCTGGAGCACGTCCGGCAAATCTTGCAGATCCAGATTGGTGCGTTCGTAGATGAGCAGCTGATGCCGTTCTTTGGGCCGCTCGTAAGCTGTGTCAAGCGGGCAGAACAAACCAAAAACGTTAGTCAGTTTGAGAAGGGCGAACTGCAGCGGATCACGCACCATTTTGCGCAGACGTGGCGCGAGTCGCTGACGGCGATCAATGCATCTGTTATCCAGTACTTTTCAAACTTCAAAAACGGCACGACCGTGCTTCATGCCGTGCTGGGCCAGCTGATTGTCTACTATACCAAATTCATTGACCTGATTGACCAGCGCGGCGGGTTGGGACCGATCCAGCCCGTGGGTGTGCAAACTGTCATGGTCGAGATCAAAAAGTTCCGTAGTGCATTTTAAAAGGATGAAAGAGAAAAAGAATATACAACTGACTTTAACACTATAGAATATATATGTATACAGATGTATTTCATTTTTTATGAGTTTTTCTCGTACAGGATATCATAGTGACCTGGGCGATAAATGAGACGCAGGGGCGTCTTGTCCTTGTTGGACTCGTCGGGCCAAAACTCATGGACGGCGGCGGCATCATTCGCGGAGCCGTCGAGATAGATTACGTGGACGGGTATCTTGAGGGCCTTGGTGAGCGCGATAATAACAAGGTGGTCCGACTCGCGTCCAAAGGCCTCGACATGCATGGCGCAGAACTCGTCAATCGAAATTTGCTCGACGATCAGGAAAGGCTCGTACTCGGCGGCGTGAATGCGTAGATAAGCGGACGCGATAAAGCGAAGGTGCATCACGATCGCGTTACTGATCTCTTCGGACTGGAAGTTGACGAGTAGCATGTCGCGATCGGTGGCAAATGCGGGGAGCTGCTCAAACTGTTCGAGGGTAACGTCGTAAAAATCTTCAAAGGCGAGTTTCTGGAAGCCGGCGCGCTCCAGCATGTCGGGAGTGGCCTTGAGCGCGCTCAGTTCGACTTCGTACGTGTCTGGATGCTGTGCGACGCTCTCGAACCATGCAAATGCAAAGGCTAATGATATGTTAGGTTTAGCATGCAATCCAAATTAGTCTATAGAGTACTTTTGTCTTGCCTCTGAAGAAGCAATTGCCTATGATATACGGGGTTAGCATAGTCCAGGCGCGCGCGCGCGCGTTTTCAGGGTAAGGCCTTACCGTCTCCGCGGCACTTGCGTACCCTGTCCGAGGTCGTTGCGAGGTTCTGTCCCATGGCTCGTCAAACGCCATGTCGAGCTTTGTATACTCTGTCTCTTACCTGGACTTTTTGTAAGAAGGGCTGGTTCTCCCTAAACTCGTTCTCGAGGGTAGAAATAGGCTCATCTTGGCAGACCAAAGGAATCTACCAGGGAATGAGTCACGCGTAAGAATAAAGACAGAGGAGTGTTGGCACCTTGAGCGCTTCTTCATCCTTGATCTGCTGCTCAAATTGCAGGATCTGTTCGTCTGTCAACTCTGGCTCCTGTTCAGACGCCATAGTTATAATAAAAAGAACCGAAAAGAATGTGTACGCACCACTTTTAGCTGGGTTAAAACTTGATATGCAAATCACCCTCCTTCTCTCCATTGGGCTCCGTTCACGCGTGACACACAAGCAATTCCTTCCATTTTACAACTTCACACTCTGGTTTGGAAAACAGGACAGCTGTATTGAACGACAAGAAAGAACGAAAAGTCTAAATAACTTAGTTGTCCGAGTGGAGCCACTCGGCGTTGGCGGGGGTCCACTCGAGGAGCTCACCGGCACCGCTGAACCAGAGCGAGATCTCCTTCTCGGCAGACTCGTACGAGTCAGAGCCGTGGATGATGTTGCGGCCTAAACGCACATAAATTAGACACACACACTTGTGGATTGAAAACACATTTAGACTTACCAACGACCTGGCAGTACTGGCCACGGATGGTGCCGGGGGCGGCGTCCAGAGGGTTGGTGGCGCCGATCATGGCACGACCCTGGCGGATGACGTCCTTACCCTCCCAGACCTAATACTTTACGTTAACTACAGGCACATGCACGGCTTCTCGTTATGTTACCATGGCAATGACGGGGGCCTTCTGGTTGGTCATGTAGTCGACCAGACCGTTGAAGAAAGGCTTGCTCTTGAGGTCAGCGTAGTGCTTCTCGGCGAGCTCCTTGGAGGGGAAGGTGGCCTTCAAGCCGACGAGCTTGTAGCCACGCTCCTCGAAGCGGGCGATGATCTTGGCAATCAAACCGCGCTGGACACCATCGGGCTACACACGAAAACAGGTTAGTATCCATTGTATAAATTATCTGATTTTCCTTCCTTACCTTGATGGCGATGAAGGTGCGCTCAGAGAAGGTACCCCTAAACAAAGCATATATGTATAAGTCCATGCTACACTTTCAGATGCCTTTAATACGTACTGGACACCAGCAACGGGCTTGGCATCAGCAAAGACGGGGGCCTGGGCGTCTATACGACAGAGGATATTTTTAGCGGGTTGTTGGGTATGGTATGACAGAAACGTCGTTGTACATACTCGAGTAGAAGGCGTAGGTGGCAGCACCGGCAGCGACGGCACCAGCAGTGGCGAAGGTGGCCATGCGGGACGAGGCCGAGGCGGTGGCACGGCTAGCGGTCGAGAAAGCACGGGCTATATATCAATTCGATCATGGCGTTAACTTTCGTGTTTTGCGTGTTGTTTTTCTCTCTATCTTTCTATGACGCGTTTAGTATTACCCTTCATGGAGGCAGCAGCGGGGCGGGCTAAATGCAAAATAGGTGAGACTTAGGAGACATAGTAGAGAATCCCTGGCGTACCAGCACGAACGAAGGAGCGGGCGAACATGGTTAAAGAAATATAGAGAAAGAAAGCGGTTGTCAATCGGGGGAAATGGTAGTTTTTGTGTGTTTTTCGCCGTCGGGCTCTCAAGTGACTGCAATTTTGAGATTGATTCCGCACTGCCGAACTGCATTCATATACAAATTTATAGGCATTTATAACTATGAAGAATACAACATTGGATTTGTGTACTTTTGAAAATACAAACACATAAATTCAATTAGCACATAATATCTAAAGGTAATCTATAGAAACATATGAAAAATATGCGCAGCTGCTTTCTTCCTTGTCATGAGGAACATATTGTAGATAGGATTTAGGGGGCTTTTGTATATGTCGTACACACAAGGGTGGCGGTGCTATTTATGAACAAGAGTGGCGGTGTTAGCACATATAGTACGGTATAGGTACGGTTCACACCAAAGTAAAAGTAGACAGGCGCTGTCAAGGCAGAAAAGAGGATAGTACAATGCAAGCCAGGAAGCTGTATCAGACGAACAAACAGGTCCAAGTCTGATGTGGTGCAAAATGATGACACAAAGCGTAACAGGGGGAGATCGACCCGATTTATATAAGAGTGAATACATATATTTATATATATCGGTACCCGCACCAGAAAAAGCGCGTGAGCATGTTGCCTTCAATACCATGTCGCAACCACAGCGCGAAGACCTCCTCTTGGCAGGACGCAAGAAGGTAGCCTATTCTATATTATCAAGAGTACAGAGACAGAGCGAGCATGAGTACTCATACAATACATACACATACCCAGCTCAAAGATTACCAACGGCGAAGGAGCGCCCATCCGGAGATGAAGCGTCTTTCATCGGATGCGTCTTTGCTTGCCATGCGAGCCAAGTCGCTCCGAATCCAAACCACACCGCTTGTTTCTATTCCTCGCAGCAAGGACAGCAACAAAAAAGAAAAAGACGACAACAATAGTAATATCGATGACGATGACGATAATGACTCCCTCCTCCTCACCCCCGCCTCCTCGACGGTCGCCGCTTCACCAACCGCTATGAGTGCTACGATCCCCAGCGAAAGGTACCGTATGGTGTCATGATGATGGATGATGATGTTGATGACAGGGGGCTCAAGCTATGTACCTTCAATAGTAATAGATCGAGCGTGCCTGACGGGTACCCCTCCCCGCCTCTCCACACCCACACCGTCGTACGTATATCCTTTTGATTTTTTTGTGTCTATAGCTTGTGTCACCAACCTAAAATTTACTTATTTCATCTGTCTTTAACCCGTATAATAGTCCGGACCATGCCCGCTCCCGACAAGTTCCACACCCGTAAGGCCGTCCAGCATAGCTACGAAGCATGAGCGATCACGGAGCGTGGTGATGGATTACTGCGTTCGGTTTCCCAATACGTGGGCATATGCACAGAACGCACGGGTGCCGATGAGGCCGAATGCCAATATGGACGAAGCCCTGGTTTGGATCCAGCAGAACAATCGGTTGGTCAAGGAAAATGAACGACTCAAGGCACACGTTTTAGAGCTGCAACAGGACAAAGCAGAGCTCGCGAAAGCTTTACGAGAGATGGAACAAAAGCTAGAAACCAATCAAAGGCAGTGTGGCGTCCATGCTGAGGAAGAGCAGTCATTCGCGCCTTGAAAAAAAAATTGTTTTGCGACTTAAGCCCGAACCAAGGCTGCAAACTTGTGTTCCTTCCTTTCTCTTCTCTCTCTCTTTTTTATTTCCTTGCAAACATGTCTGCCGAATACGAGGGTGCCATCGGTATCGACTTGGGTACTACGTAAGATATAACATGAAAGAACAAAGGAAGAAAAGTATGGGGTTTTGACCAGAGGAACGAATAATTTAGCTACTCCTGCGTTGGTGTCTGGGAGTCCGAGCGTGTTGAAATCATTGCCAACGAGCAGGGCAACCGCACGACCCCTTCGTACGTCGCCTTCTCTGAGAGCGAGCGTCTGATCGGTGATGCCGCCAAGAACCAGGCCGCCATGAACCCCAAGAACACGGTCTTCGATGCCAAGCGTCTCATTGGCCGTCGTTTCGATGACCCCGAGGTCAAGGCTGATAAGGTCAACTGGCCCTTTGAGCTCGTTGAGGACAACGGCAACCCCTTCATCCAGGTCGAATTCGAGGGTGAGACCAAGAAGTACTCTCCTCAGGGTAAGTTTATCAGTTTCCAAAGCTAAAAAATTTTTAATGCACAATCTCTATTGTGGTTGGTTCAGTGTGGCTGATATAAAATTTTGTCAATCAATAGAAATTTCGTCCATGGTCCTGATCAAGATGAAGGAGATTGCTGAGGCCAAGCTCGGCAAGAAGGTCTCCAAGGCCGTCGTCACCGTCCCCGCCTACTTCAACGACTCGCAGCGTCAGGCCACCAAGGATGCTGGTGTTATTGCCGGTCTGGAGGTGCTCCGTATCATCAACGAGCCCACCGCCGCTGCCATCGCCTACGGTCTTGATGCCAACGACAAGAAGGAGAAGAACGTCCTCATCTTCGATCTCGGTGGTGGAACCTTCGATGTTTCGCTCCTGACCATCTCCGGTGGTGTCTTCGCCGTCAAGGCCACCGCTGGTAACACCCACTTGGGTGGTGAGGATTTCGACAACACCCTCGTCAACCACTTCGTCCAGGAGATCAAGCGCAAGCACAAGAAGGACATCTCCGGCGATGCCCGTGCCCTCCGTCGTCTCCGCTCCGCTTCCGAGCGTGCGAAGCGCACTCTGTCGTCCCTGACCCAGACCACCGTCGAGGTCGACTCGCTCTTCGAGGGTATTGACTTCCAGTCCAACATCACCCGTGCCAAGTTCGAGGAGATCAACTCGCAGTCGTTCTCTTCGACCGTCGAGCCCGTCGAGCGCGTCCTCAAGGATGCCAAGATCGACAAGAAGGAGGTCGATGAGGTTGTCCTTGTCGGTGGCTCCACCCGTATCCCCAAGATCCAGTCCCTTCTCGTTGACCTGTTCGACGGCAAGGAGCTCAACAAGTCCATCAACCCCGATGAGGCTGTTGCCTACGGTGCCGCCGTCCAGGCTGCTGTCCTGACCAACCAGGCCGGTAACGAGAAGACCCAGGATCTCCTCCTTCTCGACGTTGTCCCTCTCTCGCTCGGTGTTGAGATGCAGGGTGGCATCATGGCCGTCGTTGTTCCCCGCAACTCGCCCATCCCCTGCCAGAAGTCCAAGGTCTTCACCACCGCTGCTGACAACCAGACCACCGTCACCTTCCCCGTCTACGAGGGTGAGCGTCTGATGACCAAGGAGAACAACATGCTTGGTGAGTTCTCGCTCAACGGCCTTGTCCCCGCTCCCCGCGGTACCCCCGAGCTTCTCTGCACCTTCGACTTGGATGCCAACGGTATCCTGAAGGTCACCGCTCAGGACAAGACCACCGGCCGCAAGGCTGATGTCACCATCTCCAACTCGACCCGTCTCTCGGCTGCCGACATTGACCGCATGGTCCAGGATGCCGCCAAGAACGCCGAGTCGGACAAGAAGCGTGAGGCCGTCGTTCAGGCCAAGCAGGACCTTGAGTCGTACGTCTACCAGGTTGAGAACAACATCTCGGACCCCAACGTCAGCATGAAGCTCCGTCGTGGTGACCGTGAGTCGATCGAGACCGCCCTTGCCGAGGCCATGGAGTTCATGGACATCTCGGCTGAGGATGCCTCTGTTGACGACATCAAGGGTGCCCAGACCAAGTTGAAGCGTGCTGCTACCCGTGCCTTTGCCCACGTCTACTCCAACCGCCGCTAAACAACTTATTTACTTGCATCCAAAAACTTATCCATCTCCCCCTTGACCTTTTGCATTGGAAAATTTGTACAATTTGTTTTCTTCTTTCTTTCGCGTAGATTGTAAAAAGAAAAAAAAGAGAGATTATTTACTACGATTTACTTTTTCTTGTTTTCTTGTTTTTATTTCTTGGTGGCAATTACATAATGGTTATCTCGGTCGTACCCGCTTTCATTGATCTCACAATCCAGTTGTTGGAAGAGCTCGTCGAGCTCGCCTTTTCGGAAGAGATGGTAGTAGCGGTGGTGGACTGTTTCGGACTGCTTGATCTGCCAGGGCACAAACACGTCCTGCTGGCCTGGATCAAAGTTGCGTTTGCTAAACTTAGTTTGCTCGAGAGCCCATACAAACACAAGCACGCGTCCACCCGGTCGTATAATGCGAAGCAATTCTCTGAGCGCTTCTCGCCTCCGTTCCGGGCTCGCAAAGTGATGAATCACCGCGATCGATACAGCAAAGTCCTATCAAGACGTGCTGTGAGTTCGTGTTTGCATTGTTGATAGAGAGAACCTTACAAAGGCATTGCTCCGATAGGGAAGAACCAGACCGTCAGCAACCATGCCTTCATGGCCGCGATCGCGTACGATTTGGATCAGGTTTGCACTCCTGTCAAAAATAGCAGGTCGTGTGAACAAAAGGACACAAGTCCTGTCTTGCGATTCCTTACCGATCCGATCCGAGCATAAGCACATTAGGATTTACGCCAATATATTTGCCATTGCCACAACCGACGTCGGCACCGAGACTGCCGGTCGGCAGGTTGTTTAGGAATGTTTCTACGACCGGCCAAGGCTACTTCGTATAAGAACAATTGAGGAGCAATCGTAGACATGTTTACCTTGTAACGTGTCTCGCTGAAGTGGGAGGCGATCTCTTCATAGACTTGGTGGACGTTCTTTTCCTCGTAGGCCGCCTTGTTATTCTCGTGCGAGACGTCGACCGCGACAGGCTGTGGTTTCATGACAAGGCAAACAAAAGAAGTAATATTTTCAAGTCAGCTGGGAAGAGAGAGATTTTTAACTTTCATTATCGATGCACCTCGCGAAAAGTATAAAGCACAAAAGACACGGTCTGTGTCTGGATATAATGTGCACGGCCAATGGTATGCGTAGAGTATGCACCATGTGCATGCTGTCTGTGGGCCCACAGCAAAGGCTATTCAGTATCCAGACAGGTGGATACGAGTGAAATATTTTTCTTGGGCGCGTTGTCAATGCATTCCAAAGAATCCGCTATAATAATAAGCATTCTTGCACTGTAGCCAACATAATCAACCCTTCCTCTCTTTTTCTCTGACATAGACAACACACACACACACACACACACACACATACAATATGCATTACTTTCATGTGCTCTCTCTTGCCGCTATCGGTGTCATGGCCACCAACGCTGCGCCTTATGGCTACACACCCGACCAGGCCCTTCATTCGGCGGTGGCGGGCACGCTCGTTATGGTCAAAGACGCTCCACAGCAGCCAAAGAACAAGGTCTTTCGCCCAATTGTGGTAGCACCCATTGTCGAGGCCAACGCACGAAACAAGGGCAATAAATATACGCCCTGGGCTATTCCTTCAGCATCGGCGGCAGCAGCAGCATCTGTCTCGGCTTCTGCCTCAGCCTCTGCCTCTGCCTCTGCTTCTGCGTCTATCTCCGCTGCTCCTCAAGCCTCTGTCTCTGTCTCCGCGACACCTAGCTCACCTTTCATAGATCGCGTCAGAGACGTCTATGCTATGGACAAGGACGGCCTGGTCCAGACACTGCACTTGCCTATGACCGCCTCCTCCGGCCACGGTCTCACGCCGCGCGCGACAAACAGCGCCCATGCGGAGGTCATTGACGCTCCTGGAGAGCCGCTCCCGGCCGACTTGGTTGCCCAGCTTGAGGACGAGGCGGGCCACCTACCCAATCTGAGCCCTCCCCAAAAGCGCGAGTGCGCCGACGGTGAATTTGATGCCAACATGCTTGTCAAGCTTCAGGACGGCCGGACCGTGCCTTCCTGCCGTCATGTGAATCCTGGTAAGAGCCCCACCCCCAATAATTCAGTCCAATTTTTTGGGATAACTGATTAAATCCATTGCTTTGCAGAGTAGGGCTTTATTGTCTAGCTCCCAATGGTGCGAGTCGGGTACTTCAATGAATCATTCATCGTAATCTTGTTTCATATTGACGTCAAATGCTTCTTTTCATTATATTAGGCCGTATATGAGTGTTCTGGGAGGGACATGGGCGTTGAATTTGCATGCCCTGCCCAGTCCATGTGCTACTCCAGTGTTGGCACCATTGAATGCAGATAGAATACAGTATACAATTCTTTAATATATATTGAACACAATTAATAACAAGAAAAAAAAGCAAAAGAAAAAAAAGGAACGCATGTAAGCACTATATAGCGTAATGAAAGGCATATACAAGAAAGAGAGGAGTGTCGTGAACAAATATTGGGAAGAGGGTGACGTGATGCGGGTCCATGAAGAGGGGGGGGGTATCATACAGTGTCATCATTGAATGGAAATTAGAAGAAAAAAGAATTATGCAAGAAAGCCTTGGCCGATAGCCCAGGTGGTGGCGAGACTGGTGATCACCTGCGCCAGGTCGTCAGGGATATCGCAGAAGAGCATGGTCGAGAGCACACTCTCCTCACGGAGCTCATCGAGGTCACTCAATTCCATGGCGGTGCGCTCGTGGGCGATTGTCAGCTCTGGCCGGCAGGGCGTATCGACAGGCAAGGAAGTCAAGTCGACTGCGATTTCGGGTGCAAAACAAAAGAGTCCAGTGCGCTGGCGCTGGACCGTGCCCAATTTCTGTCGGACGCACTCGGTAAGGAAAATGGTCTGGCACCACAGCGGGATATTTCCTCGGACGACAATGTCTCTTGCGGAGCCGTACGGGTCGGTGTAGCGGGCACCGAATGTGTAGCTGTACGGGGTGGCGTGCATGACCTGCTCGGGAAACATGAGCATCGAGTAGACGTCCCCGGACTGTTGTGGGGAAGGGAGCCACTTGGTCTGGATAAAGACGCCGTTGCCGAGGCGGGTCAGGCTCGAGCGGTCGACGTTGAGGTCGAGCTGGCGGCAAAACATGAGGCGCACGACAATGTTCTCCGACCGGTGTTGGCGGTAGGTCTGCAAGTCGGCGGTGGATGCGGCGTTGTTGAATTCTTGGAGGTTCTTGTCCTGCAAGAGGTGCTGGAACATGGTGTCTTCCTTGATTTCGACGTTCAGCCGCGAGGCAATGTACTTGGCCGGGGAAGGCACACGCATGCTCGTCGACGTAAACATTTGCTCCCGGATTTGCGCGAGCGCCCACTGCCAGTCGCTCGAGGTCGGTCTTGGGATGTTATCAAAGTCGATCGTATCATCGCTACCGCTGCTCGTACTGCTCCCACTGCTAAACGAGTGGTTTTGCTGGAACTCGGGCTCGACCAGCATTTCGTCGATGAAGTTACTACTGTGCTGCTGCAGGTTATTGTTGAATGGGT
The DNA here is from genome assembly GCA_013461545.1 of Syncephalastrum contaminatum. Lineage (NCBI taxonomy): Eukaryota > Fungi > Mucoromycota > Mucoromycetes > Mucorales > Syncephalastraceae > Syncephalastrum > Syncephalastrum contaminatum. Next base: position 18,901 of record VAFG01000323.1, on the reverse strand, counting down.
TATTCACCCATGGTGAAAAAGGATCTTCATTGAGCATGTGCGCAGTCGACATATTAAATTATGAAGCTTTGGCGAGAAATAAAGGATTGAAGGAAGAAAGAAGTAGTTCTACAGGCCTCTGGGAAGAAAATCTGCTGGTCAATTTATAGGAACGGGAAACGTTTGACCCGACCTAGAACTTTTTTTTTTTGACTCATTGGCTCCGATTTGAGTAATGCACACACGAATTTCACCAAAATTTTCTTCTGGCCTGCTTTTTCTCACACAAAATTTTTTTAATTATTTTGTTGGCGTTATGCTCAATTATCTATGAACGCGTGCAGACGCTGCTGCGGAAGATCCGGTCATTGAAGGGATCGATCCCTTGTTTTTGTGATCCGATCTCTCTCTTTTTGTCTCCTTCTGGCTGGTGTATGTTGGTTCGACCCTTGTTCACCCTAATTATTCACTCCGCTGACAAGAGGACGAGGCCGAAAGGCCGCACATAATACACATGCGCCGAAAAACCGCACCCCCCTCTGAAATGACTTGTGTTACACTTTTTGATAATAGCTTGGCCCGTAACAGGATCGACAGCCAAAGGATCTGATTAGGTAGCAACGCCGCGTCAGCTTTTGTTTCCATATGGCTTCTGTTTGGTACATGCCACATACCACCCCCCATATCTTGAAACAACTCTGTGGTGGAGGGGTGACAAATCAAACTTTTTTGCTTGATCCAGGCGCCCACGCGACACTCTTTTTTTTTTATTACCTCTCCGTCTAAAGATACCGCACTACCGGTTTCTATAAACCCTTGTTAAGAGCGGATCAGAAATAAAATAGAGATTGAAAAAAAAAATAAACATAATGGTCTCATTCGCTGTTGGGCGCGTCATCCATCGCATAATCTCCAAAGTGAGAGGGCAAGTGTTAGAGCAAGGAGAACCAGTAGATTGGGGAAGTCATCCTGCCTAGTATTTTTCATTTTGCAACGTGATCAATCTAGACGCTTCGGCTTCTTGCTGATTATTAATCGTCCTTTTCGGGAAAGTCCATGCAACGAAGATGCGGAGACTCGGGCTTGAACCCGCATTGACATCCAGTTCGTCACACGACCGACCCCTTTGTCAATGAGAGCGAATGTTTTATTTCATCGCGGGCGCAGCAAAGGAGAATTTCTTACCATTGGCATACACAAATCAAAAGATTTCTTCATGCTTTTATCTCTACAGGGCTGTGGACACTCCTTCAGGCAAGAGACACAGAAATTGAACACTAGCTGTGTTCTATTTCTCCGTAAAAATTTTTTTTATCATTTGTCTTTAAATGACGATCCAAAATATGGCCCCAGCAACAGTTCATGGTATTGTTGTACCTTGGCTTGGACGCGATAACGTAAGTGCTGCTAAATCCGCGGTAGACCAATTTTGACAGAAATAGATAATGAGCGTACGTAGACTGCTACCAAGAACAGGAGATACACAAGTGCAACACTGCAGATCAAAAAAGGCAAAAGTCACCGAATCTCTTGATATTCAGGTCGGATCAAGCTTTTCTGTCTCAAACTTTCTTTGTACTATTTAAAAAAGCAAACTATGATCAGGGCTTGCTGCGGCCCTGGATCATGCTCCACATCAACGGACGATATACTGGCATAGTCGATCGGACATAGAAAGAAATTGGAGGTGGGCTGTTTTTGCACGGACACTTCAAAGGAGAACGAAAAAGGACACGTAAACATTTACAAGAAAGTAACAGGATGGGACATCATGCTTCCCGCAGGCGAATCAACAAACACATCGTATGATCTGGTACGCGCGGGACCTTTTTCTTTTTTGCTTCTCTCGCGTGGCCCTTATCGCCATAACCCCAGAAGACCCTGTACGTCGCACCGCATACCCGTTCAGTGGCGATTCTCGGACCGTCTATCATTCCCAAGGCACAAGCAACATATACACACATTGCATGTGCGTATTTGTCCACGTCACTTTCTTGATCAAATTGAGATGAGTGCACCAAAAAAGGTAAATATCCCACTGTCGTGGTCCCGGTGGCCATACGTCCTGTATACACGTTTCACTTGCATGAAGCGATGATCTGATAAAACGCTGGGGAATTCTCCCGACTGTTTGACTCATAAATGGAAATTGACGCTCTCTGCCATATTTTGCACATATGTTTCTTCCGCCAGTGTATGACGCTCACCCTTATTTGATCTGCTGCGCCTTCTTTTGCCAAGCTTTCCCTGTTATGGTAGTCTTAGCAATGATAGACAAACGCGGTCAGAGTACCTAAAAAATGCGACTACGTGGCAATCTGCATTGTGCTGCTGCGTATGCGGACTGAGTGGAATTCCTAGAATTCGTGTTCTTTTTGACAGTGAATACATATGTACCAGATTTAAAGTCGTTTAAGTTAAGAAACTACTACCGGACGTAAAAAACAGAAAGTCTCTCTACTCGATGTAACGGATCGCCCCGGGCAAGCTATTACATGATTCATAACGAGTTTTCTTACGCTTACTTTTTCGTGCAATAAAGCCATCAATCAGGACTATAGAAAGTTCATGGTTCATAAGGAAATAAATCATATATAAAAAGTTCTATCAGTTAGGTCATAGGTGACATTTAGAACGCGTGCGGTCACTCTATGGAATAGGTATAATCATACAATAAGCAGATAACCTACAGCTACACATATCCTGCACTTTGTTTCTCACATACGAAGGCTATTCCCTCGACAAATGACATCGCTACATAGACTGTTTAAAGACTATATTTTGTATGTTATTGGATACGCAGGAACCAACTAAGAAGCAAAGTTTCCAAAGGAGTATATGACTGAAGAGACTGAGCATTGTTGAGATTTATTAATTTAACACTGACTATGATTATTCCTCAAATATTTTACTGTTGGTTCGGGTGAGAGTTCTCATTCCTGCTACTTTAGACCTGTGAAGAAAAAAGGAGAAGAGACGTGCAGACAAGGATAAATCCTTATCATTGGTCAGTATTGTGCAGAGTGCTGTACCGGCACAAGATGGCTCCAATTCGTCCATGCAACGTCAAACTACCTATATGTATTTGTTTCACGGCATGTCTCTAGAGAATAAGCTGCAATTATAAATGCAAGTAACGGAACTATCAAGATATTCAGGCAAAAGAAAACCAGACGCGTAGAGCGGGGACTCAAAATGTAAAATTTAGGTGGGAAACAGACAAAGAGAAAGAATGAAGAGGTACAGGGCAACTCACTCCCTTTTTCAATAAAGAAATGGCCCACCTGGATCCTTTCATTCAGCAGTTGGAACAGCATATAAACGAGCTCAAAATAACTCACGATGGCATTGGAACATCGCCCGACGGCCAGCAACAAGAAGTAGACTCGCTTTTGGAGGACATGCTGAGAGTTGCGCATGCTAAGGTCACGGATGCCCACAACACGCGCACCTCTCTTCAGCAATCCATCGTCGACATTCGCACCACGACAGCCAAACTGAAGCGCCTTATGGGCCAGTATACTACGCTCGATGACACTACAGCCACGACAACAACCTTGCTCGATCAACATGCAGAATATACCAAAGAATATGCCGCGGTCAACACTGTACGTATAACACTCTTTATGGTCGCACAGCATGTTCAGCTTTGCTTTTGATAGGAATATCAAAAACGGCTCCAAGACGTGCAAGGTAAGCGCTATCAATAGGATATGTGTGAGCTGATGCTGATGCCTTTTAACTATTTATTTAGTACTGCAGCAACAACTTTTATCTTATAGCGAGTCGCTCGAGACGTTTGTTCGTACGGATATCGTTCCCAACGACGACATCGATGTCTCCACACCGACCATCGCCACCCTCGAAGATGAGTTAAAACGATGCCAACAAGAATACGCAAGTATCATCTGTATGGAAGCCGTACCGTTAAGATGCTAATTTTTCGTTATCTTTGTAGCAAGCCCGCATCGACTGTGTCCATCAGCAAGCGCGGGGCATCGTGCAGTTATGGTCGATTCTGGGTATGATGCCCGATAACGAAAATGACAGCTTGCTCTACCACATCCTCGAAGAAGCAACAGAAGACGAAAAGCCCGCGCTCTACAAGATCCTCGTCAAGGATAGCAGCATGCGGTATGCTGAGCGGCGTGCTTCTCAACTCGAAGAAATCCGGCAACAGCGCGAATTCCGGGTGCACGAAATCACGCATGCCCTTCGCCGTCTCTGGGACCGCTTAAAGACACCTCAAGTAGAGCGCGATGCATTCGTGGAAGCGCATCCTGGCTACAGCCAACCCGTCCTGGACGCCGTGAGTTTTTTATTTTCACCGTTTCTCGAGATCTTTCTTTGCCTGACCTTTTCTCCCTTAGTATGAAAACGAGCTGAGCCGCCTCGAAGTTCTTAAAAAAGAACGCGTGCAAGATTTCGTCATGGACGCACGGAGGGACCTCTATCGCCTGTGGGACAAGCTCTACTTTTCCATTGCCGAGCGCCACGCGTTTGAACCCGCCTTCCAAGCCGTGTTTAATGACCAGACGCTCGAGATGCACGAAGCCGAGATTGAGCGCCTGAAGCTGCTTGCAGAGGACCGCAAATACATTCTGGAGAAAGTCGAAGAACATATGAAGCTCCTGGACGAGATTGACGAGTTTGAGGAACAGACCAAAAACCCAGCGCGTCTGTTCAATAAGGGCGGACGCGATCCCGGTCGCTTGTTGCGTGAGGAGAAGTTCCGCCGACGGGTGGCCAAGCAGTTGCCCAAGATCAAAAAGGAACTCAAGGGCGCGCTCCAAGAGTTTCAGATCACGAATGGCGCCCCTTTCTGTGTCAACGGTGAGCCTTACATCCATCGTCTGGATGCGGACCAAAGCAAGAAGGTAAAGAAAAATAGGGAGTCGAGATGCTGCTGCAGAGGTTCACATATCGAATTTCGTTTTTTTTGGTACAGGCGGGCCGTGTCTCTGCAAAGACGCCGCAAAGGACGACGGTGGCCGAAGCAGCCTCGGAAGGGTTGGCGCGTGGGGCCATGACGAGCCCGCGTTTCAAGCAAACCCCGCATCACGGTTTCCGCACGCCTCAGCCCGTGCGTGCGATCCAGGACAAGAAGCGTCGACGCCGGCAGCAGCAGCGGCGAGATGAATTGCGCGAGGTGGATAGCACACCAAGCGTGTTTGAGCGCATCCGTGAGAACAACCTTCGACAGCAGCAGCGGCGAGATGAATTGCGCGAGGTGGATAGCACACCAAGCGTGTTTGAGCGCATCCGTGAGAACAACCTTCGACAGCAGCACACCCAGCCTTCTCCTCCTACTCCTCAGCGACAGGCACCAAAGCCAGATTCAAAGCAGAAACAAAGAGCACGACCGCGGATGAGTGATAACAGCGAGAGTTCGCGAAACAGTCTGTTCTCGCGTCCGTCAGCGGACGAGAACACAGCTCCTTCGGATGTCGGAGAGGAGGAATCGACCAAGGTGCAACCCCAACGCGTGGCACATGTAAGCTGACAAAAGACAGATATATTCCTTATACTGATCCTGCGTCGTATAGCTCAAGAAGAGACAAGCAGCACATGCCTTCAGCGACGACGAAAATGCGTCCTTGAGCTTCAGCATCTTTGACGACGGGCCCGAATTGAGTGACATGTCCGATCCTGAATAATGTCCCCCGTCCCGTTATTTTATTTTCTTTGTTGTTTTCCGTTTTCGTTACCCCCACATCAGCCATCTTCATCGCCTTTTTTCTTTCGCTTTACATTCATATCTGTATATCAATCCGTCCGCTGTTTTATGCGTGTACAAAGAAAAGATCATATTTCATGTCTAAAGTAAGGGAGGTATGCTAATAAGTGGTTTGCGTAAATGATGGTGTTTTAAAGTTTGAGGTGGATTGTCAATTTAGGACAGGAAGCGGAAGTAGATCACAGCCAGGACAACGACCAGCGGGATGATGACACGCAGAGCACTATCATATGTGATCAATAAAAGTACACTAAATACCATGACCTAGGAGGTCACGAATGGTTCTTATCACTACTACTTACTTTCCCTGGGGCGCACCGCTGGCAGAGGCCGAGGACTGGGAGGCGGTCGGGGCGACGGGCGCGGACTAGGTCACCGAAAATATTAGCCAGAGTGTTCCCAGATGAGCCATGGTTTGTCCTTACCGCAGGATCAATGTCACCAATGTAGTACTTTTGGAGCAGCTCGCGTGCATCGTCGGAATGACCCACGTCATCAAAGGGACCCGTAGCGTCCTTGGCACCCTCATCTACAAGCACTTCCTCACCACCGGGATGCTATCATACTTTTAGAACCAAAGACAGAAAGGAGAACGTCTTGATATAATTACTTCGTCAACAAAGGCAGTAATGTCATACACCTTGCCGTTAATGACCATCCAGAGGTCGTCGCGAGTGTTGTGCTTGGCAATGTCTTCAAAGGAGAATATTTTGGCCATTGAGAAAGTTTGAATAGTAGAAAAGGAAGTGAATAGAGTATAAAACGCGTGAGGTCTCTTTTGCCTCGGTCGGGCTAGCTGAGTCGGACAAGCCACGGTTGGCCCTGTCTCTGTGTAACCATTTTAATCTCTATTAATATGATGTGGATATGGAATCATCCTCCTTCATGGGTTTATGGAGACTGAGGGCATTTCCGGTTTCATTTGAAATGGGCGTACGCGCTATCACTTGCTATTTGGTTAATCCATATCGTCATAATAATATGAGCAGGTGTCTTCACGTGTTTCTTCCTAAACCATAGTAATGTGCAATGAAACTATGGTTTCTACCGATATATGCCAAAAGCATTTATAGGGTCTTTGTCCTGTTCTTAACCAGAAGCCGATGTAAGCATATGATCTGCTTATATTCACCCAAAACTTTGTTATATATTCTTCTTTGCCTTTCGACTCTCTATTTTCCTCTTGACTATACTACCTGTGCATATCAGACCGATACATCAATAGCTATGTAACAGCTTCAATTCCTATCCGTCATTGAGCATGCAGCGCTATCGGTAAAGTGATAACTATACACATGTTAGGGATGCATTTATCTTATCTTACAAATATCCACGCCTTTAGTATAAGCTTACAAAATAGCTTTAGGACATTCGCATAATTTCTTTTTTCTTTTTTTTGGCCTTGTAAAAGAGCTCCTATTTGGGACTCTACGCTTTATATAGATGTTCTCTCTTACGTGACAGTATGTAGCTGTACGACGCTTAAGCTTACGTATCTGCGGCCTGACATCATCATAACATATCAACGATGTCTATTACATCCTATTGTGGAACAAACATAAATGTACGACGATGGTATGCACTCGATCAAGCAATGGTACATGTATAGGTACAGTGACCACTCAATGCTTCAATCCACGATACCCCATTGTCTGTAAGGAGCTCGAACATCGCGACTCTTTCGCGACACCTAGGTTATATATCCGTAATCGAGAAGAAAGAAAAACTACTGATACTATCGTTCAATGTGAGAAAGAAAATATTGACTTAATAGTGACATCATTTACCATCCTTTTCCTCGAAGGTTGAGAAAAGTGTACTTCTTCTTTGAGGCATGCGCATATTAGCATATGTATCAATTGCGACACCTTTGATACGTAACATGTACATCTTTATGCTTTTTTAGCAGTGAAGAGAAAATACGTCATGCACGAATTTGGCTCACTTTAGCCGGACCTTGTTCTAGCCGACACAAAGTTAGGAGCCCATGCATGGCGATGTCTTTTTGAAGAGTATTATTATAATATGAGTCCAACTATCGGTAAGCTTGAAGAAGTTTTGCTAGATCTTTGTCGAAGTTGTGCTGTTTCGTATTTGTTCCAACCACTATTCCAATATGACGCAGATAAGGGGTTTAGCATGACCCACATTCGAATGAAGCCATAAAAGTGGATGACTATGTACACAGTGTCCATGTCAGAGATATTACTGCTAGGCTGGTGGTGATACAATGAGCAAAAGTGCATGTACGTACACATTTTCAACAATCCCAGACATCGATCCACTTTTTCGATTTCGAACTCCGTTGAGGCTCGTTCACCAGAGATTGCAAAAGTCTGCAACAAGGTTGTTCAACTTGCACTTTTTTGTTTCCACTCCAAACTCTTTTTCTCTTCCAAAAGTGTCACTGTGGCCATCGATCTCGGGAACCAGAGCTGTCTAACGAGTCACTTTATATAAACTTTTGATTCTTTCTGGCATCGATCAATGACCACGACAAACACCGGTCTGCCCTACAGCAATGTGGCGAGGGTATACGCGGACGTGAACGTAAAGATGCCCACTGCCTACTGGGACTACGACAATCTTCAAGTCTCGTGGGGGTAAGCACGCTGGCACGGCGTAAGACGCGATGAGCTCACCTCATATTTCGAATTAGCAATCAAGACAACTACGAGATTATCCGCAAGCTCGGACGCGGTAAATATTCGGAAGTCTTCGAGGGCATCAACATTGTCAATGGCGAAAAGTGCGTCATCAAGGTACTCAAGCCTGTCAAGAAGAAGAAAATCAAGCGTGAAATCAAGATTTTACAAAACCTCGCGGGTGGCCCTAATGTTGTCGGCTTACTCGATGTCGTCCGAGACCCACAGGTAGATACTCTCGCTTCATTGTGTTCTCTTTCCTAGGTGTGCTCACTTTCTCTTCTTCTATCATTTTTATCTTAGTCCAAGACGCCAGCCTTGATATCCGAGTACGTTAACAACACGGATTTCAAGGTCCTCTACCCCAGATTTGCCGATTACGATATTCGCTTCTACATGTACGAGCTCTTACGGGTATGTTTTGATAGGGAAGAATTCCACAGGTGGCTGAACCAAGGATAGGCACTTGACTTTTGTCACTCGCGCGGCATCATGCATCGCGATGTCAAACCGCATAATGTTATGATTGATCATGAAAAGCGACAGGTAAGTTTCAATCTAGCCTCCTCCTTTCTTGGTTTCTGATGATTCCTTTTATGTTATCCAGCTGCGATTGATCGATTGGGGTCTTGCCGAGTTTTATCATCCCGGAACAGAATACAACGTACGCGTCGCATCACGATACTTTAAGGGACCTGAGCTGCTGGTGGACTTCCAAGACTATGATTACAGTTTGGACATGTGGAGCTATGGCTGCATGTTTGCTAGTATGGTATGTGATAAGGAGGACACCAAATGGAAAAAAGAGGATGGCCTTGTTCTGAGCTGAACACGTTTTCCTTGTTTTTAAGATCTTCCGCAAGGAGCCGTTCTTCCATGGCCACGACAATTATGACCAGCTGGTCAAGATCGCACGCGTGCTCGGCACCGATAAATTGTTTGCATACCTGGACAAATACGACATTGAGCTCGATCAGCAATATCACGACATACTTGGAAGGTACGTCATTGGAGAAAAAGCAGATGGAGAGAAAACTCATGGTGGACTGGTAGGTACCCACGCAAACCCTGGACCCGTTTCATTACCAATGAGAACCATCGTTTCATCTCGGATGAAGCACTTGATTTTCTGGATCATTTACTGCGCTATGACCACCAAGAACGGTTGACAGCGAAGGAAGCAATGGCACACCCCTATTTCGGTAAGTGCAGGAACCTTTCTATTTTTACAAAGTGGCTGACAAAGACATGTATATAGATATTGTGAGGAAGCAGGAAGGACTGGTCGACCAGCCACAGCAGTAGCAGCAGCAAGCCGCAGCAGTAAGGAGACTCTACACCAACACACAACATTTTTTTTCTTTCCCGATCATGTAATAAAATGGCCCCCCCTCCGCTTTATTAATAACAGACAGACAGGCATGTAGCGGGTGATGTTTTGTTCAATGTCGTATGTCGCTGTCAGGTGCATAAAAATTGCCCTGGATAAGCATTCCAGCGAAGCACATTATTGGCTGGGTTACGTGCTATCGTACCTATCAGAGCTGAGAAAAAAAAAAGAATGCAGATCATGAGCACGCGCTGTACAAGGATAATCATTCATAGGGTCCGCCCTCGTTCTTGCTGTTGTCATACGCACATGTATGTTATATATCCCTGAATGTCCCCAATGAGATATACCTGGAAATTATTTATATCTTACACAGAAGATGAATCGAAAGATTAAATGTATATATTTGGGTTTTAAAAAGAGTGGTGCGAGATCGATGGATATGGCAGGACGCACGCACCTGTGTGGACTCCCGGATTGGGACTCCGAACGGGTAGAGTCAAAGAAGGCAAAGTTTTCAATGTATACAGTTTTTCCTTGAGGCAACTTTTCTGATCGGGCGCATCTCTTTGTCTTTACTTTTTCTCTGGAAGCACCAGATCGAATCTTACCTTTGCCGACAACTTATGGTATCCTTTCCAAACACTCTGAACGTCGCCATCTTGTTTTCCAAAGTTGTACCCCACGGTGGCAGAGTGTCGTTTGCCATTTCTTTCTGCGCCGCTCAATATCCTACGGACACATCTGAAGGGGGCTAAGATTCCTATTCCCTTTGCTCAATCCATTCTATTCTACTCTCGCATACCTCGTCTGCTTTGACTCTTTTTTTTTCCTCAACTCTTTTCTCTTGCGATTACTCCAGTCGACCTTACCTCATTAACTTACCTTACCCCCTCTTTCACTACGACCCAGATATCCTCCTCTTTTTTCTTGTTCCTTTTGCTTTTGTTTCCTCTTCATTTTTTCAGTTGTAACCATGGTCAGCCCTTACCTTCGATCAGATTCTCCGCTCGGACGCATGCTCTCGCTGATAGAGACACCTGACTCTCCTCTACGCTTTCTCATCCTCGACTGTCCTACCGAATCCACCCTTCCTTATTACAGTGAAGAGTTCAAACGCTATAACGTCGCCCACATTGTCCGCTGCTGCCAACAAACTTACAACGCTGCTCGTCTCGCTGATCAAGGCATCCAGGTCCATGATATGCCCTTCAAAGATGGAGGTGTTGTAAGTACAGTGATATATCCTCATTTACCAGATTGATTGATTTGCTATTTGCTATTATTTCTATTATTAGCCCCCACCTACCGTCGTGCATGAATGGCTCTCCCTCGTGGATGCCCAAGAACGTGAAGCCAAGGATGCTCAGGAACCCCGCACAATTGCCGTCCATTGCGTAGCTGGCCTCGGGCGTGCCCCTGTCCTAGTTGCGATCGCATTGATTGAACTGGGCATGGAGCCACTCGACGCCGTTGAGTTCGTGAGACAAAAGCGCAGGGGCGCATTCAACAAACCTCAAATCGCCTATCTGGTAAGTCAATCTCTCAACTGACGATTGAAAATGACTCACACAACGCGTCATACATTTTACTTCTTTAGGATACCTACAAACGCTGCCTCAAATACAAATCAAGCACCTCCCTGAAAGTTTCCTTGGGCAAGATGTTCTTCCGTTTCGGTAGCACCAACAAGAAACAACAACAGCAGCAGCAACAGCAGCAACAACAACAGCAACAACAACAACAGCAGCAACAACAGCAACAGCAAGACACCATCGTGACGAGCCATTGAATGCAGGGTAGATCCTATTACCTTGATAGACAGTTTATTCTTTTCTTTATCAATCCGTTCGTTGATTTAATGCTGATCAAATTGAAGAAACACCCGATGTGCATGACTCCTGTTGACATTACGATCTTGGAAATCATCCTAAAACCCTGCCTATGGACACGTCCATGCATTGAACCATGTAGAAACTGAAACATGTAAAAATTGCATGATGCCATTGCAATGGGAATGGCCTTCGAAAGTAGATATGATGTCATTGTGTAATATTTCCTATTGCAAAAATCCTACACTCTTCCAGAACCCACACTGCTTGCCTAAAAGGTCGCTATCAAAGGCAGGTGCACGTTCGAGTGCTTCTGCATCCTGAATAGTCTTATCCGTCTTGTAGAGAGGCATCTCGAATGGCTTGCTAAAGTTGTTTTCGTAAAATCCCATGAGCTTATATGCCGGGTTATCTTGGTGCTGGGCCAGTGCTTTCACCCAGGCACTGGGCGCGACGGTCTCAAACTGCATACCACACGCCTTCATAGCCTCCAGAACATCCTTCCAAGTCACTCTGTGAGGGTTGACAATGTGGTAGACCATGCCTTGGACGTCGCGCGGTGTCCGATCGGCCGTGATAAGCATGATCTCGACAATACCTAACGACGCATGGTCAACCGGCAGCCAATCTATCTTGGTCTCAATATTGGGCATCTATTTACAAGTTAGCCTCCGAGAATGTCATGACAGTGCGTATGTTCTACATACCTTGTGTAAGATGCTGCCACCACCGATGATCAGCAGAGGATATTGCTCACTCGTGTTCCATACTCCGTTGATTGTGTCACCACAGACTTGGCCCATGCGTTCAACGATGCAAGGAAAATTCTTTTCGCGCGTTAGATAGTTGAACAGGTGCTCGACAATGTACTTGGATTGGGCATAGCCCATAGGCATCGCCACATGTGGGTCGTCTTCGGGATGCGTCTCGGGAATCTCGGGTGTGCCGCGCGCAGCCATGCAGCTCACACTCGAGATGGTGTGCACGTACATCGGATTAACCTCACGGTGGGCAAACTGGAGGAGGTTGTACATGCCCTGGATACATTCCTTGTCATAGTGCGAGACAGGCTGGTTAAAGTCGAGAAGCCAGGCACAGGCTTGTACCAAGGTAACTTCTTGCTTG
>VAFG01000321.1:259605-274130 GCA_013461545.1 Syncephalastrum contaminatum | reverse complement strand
TCAAGGCCGTCGAGAAGACCGAGAAGGGTGGCAAGGTCACCAAGGCTGCCCAGAAGGCCGGCAAGAAATAAGCTGGTTCACCCCCTTGTAATATATTCGATGTGAATATGACTTCAAAAGCATCGCTTTTGTTCTAAAATAAATATATAAGTCATACATAGGGAAATAGTCGCTGCTACCACGTGTTTTATTTTCGGTCAAAGTGTTATACTTGCATGGCGATGGATCATATCGGCTTTTCTAGTCATCAAATCGACCCACCGTTGCAGCAATCATCATAACTTGTCCAGAAAGCTGATATCGAGGAAGATATTTCACTCATCTCATTCGGACCCCAGTCGGTATGTTTTAATTGTTCTTCGTGTTATCCGGTGTGCTCCTCGATGTGCTTCGATGTGTTGCAATCTCAGCAGACTTGAGGCTTTTTCATGACTGACTGATTCAAATACCATCCCTCTGGAAAATTCATCCAAAGTCTGCGGGTTATGATAGGAGTGGCAAAACGCTCAGGTACGCCTAGCGGCCGAATCATCTTTCTTACCTTTCCATGTTTTCCACTTTTTGCCACTTCTTTGCCGTTTCTGCTCCCCATTCGTCTCGAATAAATCAACATGAGCATCGCCAACCCAACGCAAACCTGAGAAAGGATCGAAATTTATATTGCCCAAGCTTTTAACGCATGTATATTTATCGCTGATGGAGACCAATAAGGATGCCAGTATAGGAAAATAAGGCTACACATGAACATATTCACTTGTATGTGTATTCTTTACTGGCTGATGATAGGCTTTATAATTTAAAGACATCTTTGTCTTCCGCGGCTGGCTTGCTCTGTTCCTGAACTTACAACTACGGCATGTGTGAAGAGTTATCAATAAAGAGGAAATATATTGTAATTCATGTTTTGTTGTTCCATGTCACCTTTTTCATCTAATCTCCATAGGCAGTATAAGCTGGTAAATTCAATTAAACAATGCTGTTCCCAATCATAAACTGTTTACACGGTGCTCTTCCTTATTCTTGCGATTTCTCGTCCTCGCCGTCATGTTCTGCAAGCGTCTCTTGATATCAGCGGATTTATTCGCCAAACCGCTTCTCCTCGCTCCAACATTCCATTGATATGGGTAATTTTGTGTGCGGCTGCTTTGCGACTTGTTGCGAGATGTCGAGGTGTTGCGTGTTGCGATGTGTTCCGGTGTATTCCTGATGTTGTCGAGGTGTTCTCCATATGTTCGGAGTTAAACGCGAATTGCGGAGAACTCAATCAGTGTAAAAATGCATGAAGACGCGCAAGCAAATTGACCTTCTCACCTCCTCTTTCAGTACCATTGCACAAGTTCTGATCGACAAACTGACTTTTCTCAGCCTTAGCTTTACAAATTATGAGGGAATCTACTCTCATAGGTAAAACACTCTCATTGTGCATATGGGTTTACCTTTTAAATAGCCGTACTACAGGTGGGCACCTCGATCCCTGTTTCAAGACGGCCCATAAAACGCCATTCAGACAGTACTGTTCAAAGATGCATATATCATCCGAAGGAAAAGCGCAACCGCCAGGTAGCCCCGAAACGGTTACATCCCCTATTTATTTCCTCCAAGACTTGTTGGCGCGGGCCATCCTTCTGGACAGTCAAAGCCAAGTTCAACTTGAATAAGTCAGTCGCACCATGCATACGGTGAGCGCTCTGTTCTACAGACAATCTCCATCACTGGACCAGTCACTGTAGTGCTGAATAGGCTGCTGGTGATGACATGCTGGAACCCCCTTCCTGGACTGACACTATCTTGATCACTCCAAAACTGTTTGCCACTTTCTCTTGACTCCTTTGATACACAATGATCCAGATAGCCCCATCATGAGTATTATTGACCGCCATATTTGGGTATTACAAGTACGCGGTTTAAATACTCTTCCTGTGCCAGCCTACATTTATTCTGCCTACAGCGACAATGACAAGCGAACAACCTGTATCGTAGAACACACCGCCCAAAGACATCGAAGCGTCGAACATACAATTTGATACTCCGAACACATCGCAACACGTCGCAACCAACTCTCACAAACCAGCCAAATCATTGGATCTCCGAACACGGTTTTTTCGATGTGTTCGGAGTTCCGAGCAATATGTCTTGGCCAATCACAACTGCTAAGAATTTATCCAGACAAAATGGAAAACAATGCATGAGAAAGTAAATCAACCTTTTCCATCTTCTTTTACGTACCATTGCCCAAGTTATCGACAGCCTTGGCTTACCACATTGGTGAGCATTTCTTCACTCAGAAATATAAGAGCTTATTATATTGGGTGTTCATAAAACATACCTTTTCGTTGACGACGAAGCCGGAAGGAGTTGTTGAGTCCCTCCTCGGTGCCAGTTCGTGGTAAAAGACGCTGGCAGAAATGTCTTCATATCTGCCTCAATTTTAAAGGACTTTTGAATAACTGGGCCCCTTGGACCAACACAATTATTACCATTTGAACAAAGACGCGTTTATCGAGAGTTCGGTCTCGACTCAGATACAACTTGCTCAACTGGTCTGGCTGATTTTATTCCTCCTTTATTTAGTACCGTCAAAAGGGATAGACCCCGCATCATCATCACGGGCGTCCTGCAAAGCACCATTGCCTCGGATGTATAATGGAGCCGTCACTAAGTGTAGATGCCTGCAGACGAAAGAGAAAAGGTTCAGACGAACAATGGCCTACAGCGCCTGCCCACCAGCTTATGACGGGACTTATAGGCGAACAGCATATCCAAATATGTATGACCTCTGTCAAGGTATCACTTGAATATAGAAATAAATGAAAGCCATTCAAAGCAAGTATCTAGAAATGATACTTGATCTTCTATGCGATGATGATATAATAGATATATGTACATGATATGTTGAAAAGGAACAAAAGCAAATAATGCATCATGTCTACCAGGATTGTCGAGCACTCATAGAAGCATTGGCGAGTCTATACTCGCGCAAGTCACGGGTTATGTCATGCATTCGACAACCAAAGTCCTTCAGTCGTACCACCTAGGTGTATATATCCGTCAATGCCATAGTCATACACATGATCTTCGTTGCTCTGTTTTACCATTGCTGTCAAGTTATCTTCAGATCCGTACTGATCTGCAATGTCAACCAGCTTGCGAGCGGCAGCCGTAGGGTCACGCTCTTTTTTCACCTACTCAGAGAGGAAGAAAGAGGATTAACATGTCTGCTTATACCAGTGATTCTCTCCACGTACAATATCCACGATCTCTTGATCGGACATAACCGAGGTCAAGCCGTCCGTTACCATGACCATGAATGCCGCCGGGTTTTGTGCTTGTATGGTATAGCGGACCAAGTCGGGCTCAGCCGAGACACCATATTTTTTTAGTTTGCTATCGCCAAAAGCGCGACTCGTAGCGAGCATGCCCATGATACGGTCATCGCCCCAGGAATCGGTCGTCACGAAACCGGCATATTTGCGCAGCCGATCCTGCTCGGCAGGGTTGCCCGGGTGATGGTCGCCTGTGGTGAGAGTAATGACTTCGCCCGAGGTCGCATCACAGAGTAAGATGCGCGTGTCACCGACGTGTCCGACAACGATATCGTAGCGTTCGCTGTCCCAAAAAGGTCGGTCATCGTGGGGCTCAATGATCGCGACGCTACCGGTTGAGCCTTCATGGTACGTGTCCGGGCCGTCATCCCTCAGAATATCCAAACATTCAACATCAGCTTGAAGGAAGGCAAGCTCGAGTCGTTCCTCGAGCGTAAGATCATTTGCGTCCCGGACGCCCGTGCTGTGCCCTTGACTGTCCACTATCTCGGATAGCGGCGGAGGGACCTTGAGGCGTTTAAAGTAACCACCATACTTACGCAGGGAGCCTAATATGGATGGGAATGCATCCACGCTAATGGATTCGAGCCGCTGATGCAAATGCTCTGCAAGCCTAGATGAATTCGTGTTGGCATGAATGCATTGGTACTAAAGCAGAAGAAAATTACCATTCGGATATCAAAGGGCCACCATGTCTACATAGATTCTTGAGTATCTCTTCTTTTACTAAGGTTTCTGCTGTCTTACCCATCGAATATACCAAGGTAGATACGGTTGGCTTCGCGTGGCACGTTGCGCATGTGTTTTGAAGGAGGCAGCTCGAGTGTACATACTGCATACCGGTCTTCGTTCTGGTCACGCGTACCACGCGAACTCAAGACACCTTTATGTTCGTTAATAGGTAGTCTTTACTTATAAGGTAGCATACCAAGTAGCTGACGTGATTTGTTGAGATTGAGACGCAATAGCTGACCTGTGAGTCATGAGGTAATGAGGAGGAGGAAGCATTCCGAGAGTTTCCGTTTTACCTCCCACCGATCGAGTCAAATAGTAGTCTTGAAAGTACCGTGGAACGCTGGTCGAGAATTGTTTTGTTGCGAGTTTATTATGAGCTTTCAGGTGGGTAAATATTCGCCATCCTGGTAACATTGCACGACTCGTACGATCAGATACTCCAAACTTAAATATTTAGAGCAGAAGACGGGTATTGTAGGAGGGAATAGGAAATGCGGAAATGCGGAGTATGCACGTGATCTCCAAAAAAAACACAACACCCCACAATCGGTGGTCCGCATAGTGCTACATAGAATATCATTAAACAATTCATTGCTAAAGAATAGATACATACTGGTATGGCAGCAAGTATGGTGTGCTTTGCGCTGAGTGAGTTATATCCATCGATGCGAGTGGATAGAGTCGACATGAGCGAATAATACTAGATATGTTAATACATACATCCATGCTACGCATCAGAAAGGGTGTATACTTCTTTCCTCATATTCCTATAAAGGAGGTATAGGTATCTCGGTTATCCTGCGTCAGAATAATAGACGCAGATAGCCAGATTAAATGGTGTCATGAAGTCTATAGAAAGACCAGAGGTATCATACGTATATGTATTTTCTGTGTCTCGAGACAGAGTATGTTAATCTTTAAATGGGCTCTCAAAGAGATAATTAAGTATTGGTGAATGGTATTTACTACGATTCAGCGAGGCCAGCGAGAACGAACATTAAGTGCTGCTGATTTGAATGATTTCATGTGTGACCCGAATTCAAATGCCGATATAATTGACTGCGTGGGTGCTTTCTTCTCTTGCAGAAGCAGCACAGGGATTCTTCAATCTTCCAACCTCCTCTTTTCTCCCTATTCAGCGCTTGCAAATCTCGTACTTTTGCATTAGCTCGAAACGATGCTGAATCCTCAGGAAAAGAATGCTTTTACTGATATATTCCGGGAGGCCGACACAGAGCGGAAAGGCGTGCTCCTGAAAGATGAAGCTTTCGCGTTTTTCAAAAAGGCCGACATTCCAAACAACATTCTTTCAGAGGTGAGTTCAAAATAAAGCATTGGCTTGTTCTAAGTAAGTCTGGCTCATGCAATAGACTTAGATTTGGGACGCTGCTGACGGGGATCGCAAAGGCTTTTTGACCGAAGAAGAGTTTTACGTTGCCCTCAAGCTTATTGCTTGTGCTCAGCATGGTGTCATTCCTGCCAGTCCTGTCTTGTCCACTTCGGGTAGGTCCATGCAAATCCAATTATTCGCAAGGATTGACTCTGATAGGTGTATAGTGCCATTGCCACAGTTCCAAGGTGTCCATATCAAACCCGTTGCTCCACCCAATCGAGGCGTGCAGCCTGCTCACACCGGGTCCATCTCGTCTCCCGCGAGTCAATCACGTGGTCTCGCCTCACCTTCGCCCGATTCTATCAGACCAGACGAACGAAACAAATATGTCGAGCTTTTCCGCTCATCGAATCCTGTAGGAGGAGTACTGTCAGGTAGGACTGGGCTGAGAACGAGAACATTACCAGAATATGGGAAATTCATGCATTTCGTTTCGTATGGAAAAAAGGCGAACAAGCGAAAACAATCTTTCTGCGCTCCAACCTTTCGGCTGCCCTACTCGGCCAGATATGGGCCTTGGCTGATACGCGCAAGTCGGGCACGCTGAATCAGACCGAGTTCATTATCGCCATGCACTACATCTCCCGCGCCATGCAAAATGAGACGGTTCCTCCATCGCTCCCAGCCTCCATCTACGCCTCGGCTGCTTCTTCAAGCGGGCTCAACTCGCCCATCATGGGCCACAACACGGGCTCCCCTACGCTTCGACGCCAAGGCACGCTGGCAAGCACCTTTGGCTCCTTCCAACCGCAACAGCCGGCGCCGGGCGATTTCAACGTGCCACCAGACGAGTTTGTGCGGTACAAGGGCTTTTTCGAGCAATTGGACACCAACCACGCAGGAACTGTCTCCGGTCAAGATGCGGTCGTTTTCTTTCGCCATTCAAAGCTACCTGAGCATGAATTGGCCCACATTTGGGACCTGGCCGACACGAGCCAGAACGGTCAACTTAACCTGCAGCAATTCGCCTTTGCCATGTATTTGATCAACAAGCGGATGCAAGGTGTACCACTGTCAGGAGTCCAGAGTCATACACCTAAGGATACTGGATTGCAGCCCCAGAGCAGTCTGTCTGACCAAGCAGGCTTCCAGTCACCATTTCAGCAGCCACGACAGCAACCGCAACCGCAACCGCAACAACAACAGCAGCAGCAGCAGCTCTTCCCACAACAAACTGGATCGTTGGATCTGTTGGGGCTCGGTGGAGACTCGATGGCAGCCAAATCTGAGCCAAACCCCCCTGCAGGTCCATCTGTCAGTGTTTTGGAAAGCAATCTCAGTACACTGCGGAACGAAACACGCGAACAAATGGAACGACGAGACCATCTTCGAACGCAATACGAGTCCGAAATCAAGGCTGTACGCGAATTAGAGGAATCGATCGCACGCGAGAAGGAGACCCTGGAGGCATTCAAGCGTGCAGCCAACGATGCGGAGCGTGACCTGGAAGCTGCCCAACGAAGAAAGGAAAAGCTTGCCCAAGAACTGCAAATGTACCGGCAAGAGAGCAGACATTACAAGCAGCGCGCTGAACACGCACGAGAAGAAACACAACAGTTGGAAACGGAGGCATCTCAGGCACAAGCACAAGCACAAGCGCAAAGGCCAACGGAATCCTCGTCCAACGATCTTTTCACCCTATCCAGTGCCCCTACATCCTCCAGCCATATGTTTGGTACGGCTTCTTCGTCCCTATCGAGCATGTCACCCAAAAATACGTTTGATGCATTTGCGACTATCCGAAAAACAGAATCCCCTGTGTCTTCTCCGACCATGTCCCTGAACCATATGCGGGATGAGGCAGAGGCCAAACAACAACTGCGATCGGCCGCCACCATGCAGACAGACCTGAGCGATATTGAGCAGAAGTTCCCGGATCTCAGCACCATGGAGCAAAAGTTCCAGTCGCCCACCCGCACTGAATTTCCAAAGTCTCCGACACAACTCCCGTCAACTGTCAATCCTCACTTGCCGTCTTCTCCTTCCTTCTCCTCCAAGTTGGCCAGCCCATCTCTGCAGGCCGCGTCCCTGACGGGGCGAAGCGACACGCAGCCGTTGCCCTTTGCCTCCGTGTCTCAAACCCTCACGGGCAGTCCAAGGGCGCCGTCTTCGTCTGTGTCTTCCAACGCATTTGCAAGCCCCAAGCCGCCACCAGCTGCACTGTCCCCCTCGCAAGCCAAATCGGTCGCAAAGTACGGCATCGACCTCTCTGCATTTGAAGACGACGACGCAGGGGCCAACAAGGGCCCTTCGTTCTCAAGTTCGTCGGTCAAGAACGATCTCAGCTCCCTTATAGGCGATCCACAGCAACAGCAAGAGTCGAAGCCAGCCACTAGCGGATCGAGTAACTTTGATGATATCTTTGGTGCGCCTGCACCTTTGAAAAAGGCTGAGGGAGATGATAGTGGCAAGGATACCCAAAAGAAGTCGACGTTCGATGAGATGTTCTTTTCATAAGCTTATAATACTATTAAATGATATACATGGATGGGCATTGCTCTAAATGATAGCATAGTTCATATGTCTTCATTGCATAGCGTGAGTCTATTTCTGGCTGTTTGAGCGAAACACAAGGGCGTAGATATTTGCACTCCGTCAGGGTCCATAGGGTGGTAGCGCGTATTTGGCGAATTCCACTGGTTCGGCTGGCTCGCTGGGATTGGCTTGGCTGTCTGTGAGGGTCGAGTTAGGCTCAAAGTGTGCCATTCGGGAATTCAAACCCGATAAACACACTTGCCTGGCCCTTCCCCGAGAAACCAACTTTTTTTTTTGAACCTTCTTCTTTCGTATATAAAACCAAGTTATACCAAGAATAGACCTGACACGCAAACTCTTGACAAGATGACTGAAATCACGGCGCAACCTCCTCCGTCCAAGAAGCGCGTCGCTACTACACCACGACAACCGCCTCCAAAAACCTTCTCGGAACGCGTACTCGACTCGGAGCTGGGTAAAGCTTGGGAACCCAAAGACCACACCACGTATGCCTAAACTTGTGTTTTTGCCCTGTCATTAGAGATCACGGGCATCTTGAGTGCCATTTGCTTCGCTGCATACTATGCTGGGTCGCCTCTTGCCAGGAAAGCGTTGTTCCTGTCCTACCAGGCTGGCCCTGACGCGTACAACAAAGGCTGGGACGACGTTTACTTTGTGGCATTCTGGGTCGTTGCTTTTACATTCCTACGCGCGGTCATCATGAAATTCTTTTACCACCCCTTGGGTCTTTTGACAGGCATCAAACCTTTCAGCAAGCGACAGCGTTTTGCCGAACAAGGTTTTATGTTTACTATTTATACAGTCTCTTGGACTACTGGCATGGTAAGCTTCAAGGTCCATGGTCCGTGGTTTATGGTATGGCTCATCTATACGCTTCAATAGTACATCATTTATAACAGCCCATATTGGCTCAACACCTCGCAATTTTGGATCGATTACCCGCACATCCTCCTCCCCCGTCTCACAAAGTACTACTACTTGATGCAAATCTCTTTCTGGTTCCAGCAACTCTACACGATCCAGATGGAGAAACCTCGCAAGGATCACGTTGCCATGGTCTCGCACCATTTTATCACCATCACCTTGCTTATTGCGAGTTACTATACCAACTTTACCCGCATTGGTAACGCCGTTTTGTGCTGTATGGACCTGGCCGATATTCTTTTAGCGGTAAGGGCCTTCTCTCCTTTTTTTCTCTCGCTCTCTCTTGGGCGATCGAGAAGATATATGCACCCAATACATCGTGTGTATCCAAAGTGGCTCATACCTTTTTTCTCTTGATCCTGTTCTAGTTCGCCAAAATGCTGCGATACCTGCGGCTAACGATGCTCTGCGATCTTACATTTGCGGCTTTTGCTCTGGCATGGCCCATCACTCGCCACGGATTCTTCACTTGCATCATTTGGGCGACTGCATGTAAGTTTTTTTCTTCTTTTCCCCTGTCGCCCTGGAGCGTCATGCACTGACATGCAAATGCATCAAACTCGCAGTCGAACCCCCGAAATATCTGAATATGGTCTGGGAACCCACTCAGGGTCGCTATTTTACGCCGTTCACCCAAAAACTCTACCTCGGATTATTCGTACTTCTGGACGTCATCATGATCTACTGGTTCAGCATGATTGTGCGCGTCGTCGTGCGGGTCATCCGAGGCCAAGGTGCAGAAGATACCCGGAGTGACGACGAGGACGAGGACGAGGATGAGGACAAGTAAGTCTACCAGCATCAGCTTACTTCAACTGATGGCATAAACCTTATTCATTTTCTTCATGTTTAGGCAACCTGTAGATAGCAAAAAGAAAAACTAAAAGGGACTGGCCAGTGACATGTCTCTTTTGCGTACCTCACGCAACTATGTATACAATTTTTTTTTTCATAAATAGGCAATTAAAACAAAGTCTGTAAACAAACTCTCTCTCTTTCATAAAACATGGGCGGCAAACCCATCCTGAAGTCGGCGGGAAGACGTAATAGGAAAGCTTGGCATATCGTAATACCTTTTTTTCTAATTAAAGGACGTATACGTGTTCTTACGACTTGGAAACGTCAACATGTATTTTGAATACTATCCCTTTTCTCGCGATCTTAAAATGCAAAAGTGGACAGAAATTATCGTATGATTCAACACGTTTGATAGAGGCATTATACAAATCGCACATAGGCTGTTTATTTTTCGCTAAAAGGCTCTACCAGCATCTTGCTGAAATCCTTAATATCCTCTGTGCCGCGGACTTCTTTGGTGAGGAGTGGCATCCGAACAATATGGAAATCTTCGTAAAGATCGTAGATCTGCTCGAGATACTTTTGTTGCATCTTGTGTCTCACATTACAGTGCTCACAGTTGGACCCTACATTACCATGTTAGCATAGACTCTGGCTGTGTTATATAAACCACTTGCCATCCTTGGGGAACAGCAGCTGATTCACGACAATATTGTGGGTATCGATGTGGTAGGCCGTGAGTTCTTGGATCATGCGCTCCGTCTCATAGAGCGACAAGAATTCTGAAATGCAAACGCAGATGAAAGTCGTGATGTTCTATAAACCAACGACCATTGACTTATTGAGTTGCCATGCCTCCTTTCCTCTATTTTAACCAACAATGAGCTTACCGGATCCTTAAACTGATTGTTAACTTCTGTAATAACCGAGCGCATCTCCTCGAGCTTGGAGAACATGTCTTCCTGATTGGCATTTAGACCCATCATGCCCGAAACTTGCTGGAACATGGGACCAAAGCGACCACTCAGACCGCTGATCTTGGCGAGAGCCTTCTCGAGCACAGTCGGGAAGGACAAGAAGCGCAGGGTATGGCCCGTAGGAGCAGTATCGAAAACCACGACAGAGTACTTCATTGATTTGACCTGCTTCATGACTTCAGCGAAACCCATGGCCTCATCGACACCAGGAATAGCGTAGGCCAGATCTTGGACCATGCTGCCCATCGCATTGCCCTGATCCGCTATAAATAGGGTACAGTAGTCATTAAGTATACCATTTACGTACTGTTTATCCATTTACTTACACTGCTCGATCATCTCCTGAATGCTGGAAGTAGGGTCGATTTCCTAGTCACAAGAGGATGTGTCAGCAGGTCAAAGGACCAGATATAAAAAGGATGGACAGACAGACCATGGCATAGAGATTCTCAAAACCGTTGACAAGGGTGGCCTCTTTGGAGAACTTTTGACCAAAGGCATCGGACAGATTGTGAGCAGGATCAGTCGAAATCAAGAGGACCGATTCGCGCACTTTAGAGAGCTGGACAGCCAAGGAACATGAGGTGGTAGTCTTGCCTTTGGACAAAAGAGATTACGCGTGTCAAGTGATTGTAATATAAAGAACGAATATGAAGAGATGAAGAGTACATACCGACACCACCCTTGCCACCGACGAAAATCCAATGGAGGGAGTCTTGATCAAGAACGTTCTTGAGGGTGGGCTCAAGAGGTTGCATATCATCGTCAGACAGGTCAGACATCGTGTAAGAGAACAAGGAAAACAAGAATTGTCGCTGAGTTATAATGAATTGAAGGCCATGCTCCACATATTGGGATCAACTCTTTACAAATAGAGACACAAATGGAGCAACTGCCTTCTCTACAATTTTTTGATACCCTTTTACAGGCATTTATTTTTCATCACATTACATGATTATCAGTTCACAAAATACATCGGATCGCAACGTTTATATGAAGAGATGTTAACAAACTTGTCCAACAGAAGGGACGGGCTCAAATTTCTCTATCCATTGGTTGAACCTCGTACCTTGCCCTGGCTTACAAATAAGCGTGATCGGGTTACATCAGCCCCGTGTAAAACGCGTATTGGTCAGGGACAGGAAAAGAAATATTAATAATGTCTACACCAATATATATATATAGTATATGTGGCAGCCAACGTTTATATAAATGCCATGGTAGATCGAACAATGCCTATATACGTACTACGTGGAGAGTACACATTGGTTATCAAAAAATACACCCCATTATCAAAAGCACACATCGATCAGAGTGCTCAATATTATTGCAAGTCATCACTTGCCTCTATGCGGCATCATTAAACTCTGTCGTATCTACATTATGGCCATATTGATTGTACTGAAATAGATGCTCATTAAATGGCGATGCTCATTAAATGGCGGACGTTCCATGGATGCGTATACGATATAAGCTAGTGTAGTCAGAATTGTCCCAATTATTTGCTACTTGTACCCGAACGGCCGTGAATGTAGAAAAACGCACCATATCGAAAGAAAGCGTTTGAATAGTGAGTTACTGTGAATATCATATCTGGCATGACCGAGGGGCATCTCTTCGTAGGTGTCGCCGAAAAAGCTACGCTTATAGTTGTACAAACCATAGACGACTACGTCTTTGGGTGCGGTGGTTTGGTCAACCCGAAGCTCCTTTCCAGCATGTTCGAGGGTAATGCCTTGCACAAATATTGGCTCGCTTAAGAGGATAGCGAGATTACCCTGTGAGCCTTTCATGGTCCAGCAATTGCCCACGTTCGTGTCTGGTGTCAGTGCCATCACTGGGGTATTGCTGCTCTCGCTGAAGTCAAAGTAGCCGCGTAGGAAATTCTGCATTATGCCATCGTTTGTAACAAAGGTCGCCGTCGTGAGGTTTGGGATCACCATGGCACCACGGCTGGCAAGCGCATAATCGGGCTTCATAAGGACATCCAAAGACAACCTTCGTATGACTTCTTGTACAGCCCTTTCAATGTTCACCAAGTCGAAAGTCGCCGCATCCGCATCTTCTTCCTGCTTTTGTTTTTGCTTGACTATTATGGCTTTTAGCCATTCTGAAAGGACTTCTTGTTCTCTTTCAAAACTTGCATGAGTTCGTTGCGGACAGTGTCCAATATTAGGTCTTTCAGCGACTCCTTGTCGTATCGTATAAAGTTCTCTCGAACGACTTCTTGCGAGAGCTTGTCCTGGGAGTACTGAGACACAGCTTCTGCGATGGTTGCTGATGTATATTCAAAGGTGGGGGAAACGGTCACTGTTTTGTATATCTCGGTGATAGTAGGTTTGTCAGTGAAGCCAACGGCTGTCAGTAAGCTGACGTATGTGAGTAAAGATGTATAGGCTGCTGATATGAGCGGACCACCCTTCTTGAATATGGGCATGTATAACTTGAGTCGTTCGTAGGACTCATTGACGTGATCATCGTCTAATACTATCCAGATGCAGATACAGGACGCAGCGACGATGAACGGGAATATAGGTGAGCGTGGCTGTCCATGTCGAATGCGCCACCGATGGAGAGGGTTGATGCGTTGCCTATGAAGGAGAAAACCACACGCTTGTAAGATAAAGATCGCCGGATTGACAACGAGGCAACGGACGGCGATGTCGAGAATGAATATCACAGCAAAGACAATCTTTTTGATCGAAAAAGGAACGAGGAGGATAGAATAGAGCATCCAATAGTAGACTCTTTCGGCGTAAGGATAGAGACACGACCAAAAAGTGCGTTCTACGCGGTACCGTGGGTCGATGCTTGCTTCGCTTGGGGTGCTATCGTCTTGCTCTTCGTGGGAGGAGTCTTGTATGGAGGGCTGATATGAGTGGTAGCTGCTAGGAGTGTCGCTTCCTTCGTCGTTGCCTTGACCAAAGCGAGGCAATGATGGTACCGCTCGGTACGGTACCCGGGAAGGAAATGGGGGCGATGCTCGACGTACTGATGGAGAGTTTCTTGAACGGTGAGCCAATGAGTATTCTTTTTCTTTCTAGACTTACCAGGAACTTGTTGGCGGATTTTGTCATTTCGTCTGTGTATTTTTTCAACAGCAGCGGAAAATTCTTCGTAGGTTTCACCCCTCCTTCGCCGCCCATATAAGCGATTATTGCGCTCTTCATCACGGTAGGAGCTTCTACGTGAATCCGACATGGTATGGGTCGAAAAAAAAAGGAACCTGTGAAATGACACTTGCATATTGTTTTAAATACAGATTGGATTTATTCATTGTACGTAGATATAATGAATAACCTATGTATGCAGTATCGCAAAAAGCTGCATGGCTAAACATATTGCTATATATATCTTGTTGAGCATAATGAAGTGTCTCTTTTCATTGGGACACTCGTGCGTATACAGAGGAGTCAATGATTCACATCATTTATCGCGTTCTTCCGGAAGAGCGGAATCACGGAGCTCCTGTGGTGCATATGACAGGCCCTGCTATAAAATACGCATAGCGCAAATTACTCCATATACGTATGGGATCTGGCTATAGTCCGAGGCAATATTCACTGATAGATGCAGTATAAGAAAGGAAAACCAAGACCAGTGGAAAGAAGACCATTATTCAGGCGGAAGACTGACAATGTATGCATGCATGTCATTGCTGGAGGGCATTTCATTATAGCCGCTACTTTACATTTTGTATCACCCATCTGAGTATGTTAAGTGTATATCTCCCATTTGCGAACAAATTGGATGCAACGCCTGGCGAGCTTTCCCTTGGGAGATGCATGTAAATAGCAAGATCAGCTGGTTTGACCTGGGATAGCAGTAAAGGATAGGAGTAGATATAAAGGTAAAGTATACCATGTACTGTCTAAGTTG
>VAFG01000321.1:225761-259435 GCA_013461545.1 Syncephalastrum contaminatum | reverse complement strand
CATAGAATTTTTTTTTTTTTTTTTTTCGTTGATAAATGCCGGCGCTTTGATTTCCGCTTGTGATCTCTTCTACTTCCAGTATACCATGTCCGAAGCCTTGTACGCGTCAGCCGCAAAGTACCTCAAAGAGCAGATCCCAGAACACTACCATGCCGTCCGCTTAGCTGTCATTTGCGGCTCTGGCCTCGGTGGTCTTGTCAATACCATTGAGCAATCCACAAAGATCGAGTTTGCCTACGCCGATATTCCAGGCTTCGTCGCCAGCACAGGTAAACTATACTAAGCCAATGGTCCATGGTAACTCACCATGCTGTGCAGTGGCTGGTCATTCGGGCAAGCTCGTGTTTGGTTTTCTAGGCGATCAGCGCACACCAACTGTGTTCATGGTGGGTCGATTCCATCTGTATGAGGGCCACACCGTTCAGGAGTGTACATTCCCTGTCCGTGTCCTGAAGCTTCTCGGCGTGGAAACCCTGGTCGTGACGAACGCATGCGGCGCATTGAACCCGGAGCACAAGGTGGGCGATATCATGGTCATTAATGACCACTTTTCGCTCGCAGGTATGGCAGGTGAGAGTCCCTTGCGCGGCAAGAACCTCGATGCGTTTGGTCCCCGTTTCCTGGCTATCTCGGAAGCCTACAACTACCGTCTCCGAAAACTCGCATTCAAGGCTGCCCTGAAGGTCGGTATTAGCAAGGACGATGTCCGGGAAGGTGTCTATGCGCACGTGGCTGGCCCGTGCTATGAGTCTCGTACTGAGGCACGTTTCCTCCGAATGTGTGGCGCAGACGTTGTCGGTATGTCGACGGTGCCTGAAGTTGTCATTGCCCGTCACTGCGGTATCAAGGTCCTCGGTCTGTCCCTGATTACCAATCCCGTGGTCACCGCTCGTGGCAAGGATGCCAAGAAGGAAGTCTTGACTGAACTCGGCATTGAGACCGTCGTAGACGACGAGGTCGATACCGAGCTGATGAAGGCCGACCATGAAGAGGTCCTGGAAACCAGTGCCCGTCGCGCCGACGACATGCAGTCCATGGTCAAGTGCTTTGCTGACCTACTCGCCGAAAACCCGGTCGCATAATCTTATAACACTTTAGACATGTCTATATTTAACACGCTTGCCATGAATCATTTTTTATTTAATGCCTTTTTTTCTTTTTCTTTTCGTGCTCTGATTTAAAATGTGGTTTTGCTCTTGCTCTTCTTCTTCTTCTTGCGGTTTTTGGGTGGAGACGCTGTAGACGAAGGCACGCCTGTCGATGTAGGAGTACCGCTAGATGCGGGCTGGCTGCTTCTTTGTGTCGATGGCTCTACCTCCGTGGGCGACGAAACCAGGTTCTCTCCCTTGGTAACGGGCGGCTGTGTATCAATTCGAGTCACGGAAGGTGGCTCGGCAGGTTGCTCTGGTCCGCTGTTCGTGGCGGGCCCAAGCGCTTCTTCGGCCTTGCTGAGATTCTCTTCGGCCTTTCTGGCTTCCGCATCCTCAACTTCCGCCGCAATAGGGACGGGTTCTTCCCTCTTGGTATTTTCGGTAATAGATCGCTCTTGATAACGCGACTCCTCCTGTTTCTTGGTATTTTCTATGCCACCGCCGGTTGATTTCTTTTGGGCCTGCGCTTCCTCCTGGGGGACAGCGGACGCAGGCGTTGAGATATCGTCCACCTTGTCGTCTTTTGAATTTTCCTCAGAATCGTTCTGGGTAGTGCCATCGTCGTCGTCGTGAAGCTGCTTCTGCCACATCTCATAATAGATACCTAGATTCTGTGTCAATGCAAATACAACAATTATGCTTTCATAAAACGTACCCTCACTTCCGTTGGCGACCGCTTGACGCATCAATTCATCATGACTTCCAGATTCCACGACTTGACCATCCTTGATGCTATTCATATTTTAGTATTACATTGACTTCCAATTATAGCCGCACTTACACAAGGATTAGGTCCGCATTGACGATAGTGGATAGACGATGAGCAATTATTAAAGTCGTACGGTCATGCGTCATGGCAGAGAGAGCCTGCTGGATCTGTCGCTCGGTACCACTGGAGATAGAGATGAGTGATTGGTATAAGAAGCTACCACTAATCTTACGTGTCCAAAGCACTCGTGGCTTCATCCAAAAGAATGATCGGCGGATCCTTGAGAATGGTGCGTGCGATAGCGACACGTTGCTAGAGAGTCAAATGAACTTTTTTTTCAGCATCCCTGTTCATCCCTTAAGAATCCCTTTTGCTTTACCTTTTCACCACCGCTCAAGCGCAAACCACGTTCGCCGACTTTAGTCTCGTAACCTAAAATGCCAAAGTATTAGCTTGTAAGTCATGAAGGCCGTTTCCGTGCTCCTACCATCAGGGAACTGAAGAATCTTGTCGTGGATCTGAGCCGCCTTGGCAGCTTTGAAAATGGCATCCTCGGGGGCGTGCACGTTTCCATAGCCGATGTTATACATGATCGTATCATTAAACAGCACGGTATCCTGGGGCACTACACCAATGTTTTGGCGCAACGACTGCTGGCGAATTTGGCGTATATCTTGACCATCAATGTAAATGTGGCCCGAGCTCGGGTCATAGAAACGGAACAAAAGACGTAAAATCGTGGATTTGCTGCGAAACATTTGCATGAGAACAAAGAAGCAACATGGACTTGATGCTTACCCGCCGCCAGAGGGGCCCACAAGGGCGACCGTAGCACCTCGAGGGATAGAAAAGGAAATACCGTTGAGAGCGTTCTGACGCGGATCGTAGGCAAAGCTGACATTGTCTGCAAAGTAAGTTAGATTTTGAGTCTGTGCAATGCTGTGTCACATACCGAAAACGACATGGCCTTCCTTGACAACAAGATCCTTGGCGTTGGGAGCATCCTGGACCGTTTGTTTCTCTTCAAAGAGCACCAACATCTTCTCCATGTCGATAAAGTTTTGTTGGATCATGCGGTAGTACGTGCCGAAGAAGTGAAGCTGCATAAACGAGCGGTGGTCAGTTAAATGAGATACATATACGTAGTCCAGAGATTTACCGGTGTATAGAGCTGCATCATGTACATGTTATAGGTGACAAAGTTACCCGCAGTAAGTCTTCCCTCCGAGACCTCCCATGCAAACAAGAGACATCCAGCGAGAAGGCCAGTAGTAATGACGGCATTCTGCATCAAGTTGAGCACATTCAGAGAGGTAGAGCTCTTCCAATCCGCCTTTTGGTATTCTCGGATCGCGTCCTGATAGCGACCGATTTCAAAGTCTTCAGCACCGTAGTATTTGACGGTCTCAAAGTTCAGGAGCGAGTCGACGGCCTTTGTGCGGGCCGAGTTGTCAAGCTCAATCATCTTACGACGGTACTTGGTTCGCCATTCGGTGAGTGAAATTGTAACAAACAAGTAGAGCGCCATCGTGACAAAAACAATCAGGCCAAAGGGCGGAGAAAACTTGAAGGTAAAGACAAACACGGCGACGAGGATATTGGCGAGAGCAGGGAGCACCTGAAACAATATTTGCGACAAGAGTTGCACAATGCTGCTTGTGCCACGGTCCATCACTCGAAGCACTTCGCCCGTTTTGCGGTTGATATGGAACTGGAGCGACAGGCCGTGCAGATGGCTGAACATTTTGACAGAGATTTCACGCGTCGTGTACTGTCCGATAGGGATCCA
Organism: Syncephalastrum contaminatum; assembly: GCA_013461545.1. Taxonomy (NCBI): domain Eukaryota; kingdom Fungi; phylum Mucoromycota; class Mucoromycetes; order Mucorales; family Syncephalastraceae; genus Syncephalastrum; species Syncephalastrum contaminatum. Next base: position 255,786 of record VAFG01000321.1, on the reverse strand, counting down.
GAGCCAGTTTTGGAGTGATTGGATCAAGCCCGACTATTAGAAAAAAGACGAAACATAACAGGAGATGAGTGATGTCGTCAAAGAATGAACCAGGAAAGAACACTTACTCCACCCTGCAGAAATCTGAGGCCGACATAGGCAAGCACTGCAGCCCAAGCGAATCGTCCTATAATAGGAAACGAAATAAAAAGGGATGTCAGACGTCACTAATGACGAATTTGTTTGTACAACGTGTTACCTTTGCCGTCGCCAAAACTATCCACAACGTAACCGATCTGCAACGGCGTCAAGGCATTCACGGCCAAGCCGACCAGCATAAGACAGAAGCACGCCAAGACCAGCAGCTGAAGCCACACCGAGCGGTGGGGCCAGATATACGGCATGAGCTTGCGCATTTTCGCCATAAACTTGGAAAGGCCACTTCCTTCGTCCTCCTTTGGCTGGCCCGAGTTTCCTTCAGGGACGGTGCCATACGAAGCTCCGTTGGCGCTTGCGAGAAGAGGAGTCCGTTCAGCAGTAGGGCGTGTAAACATATTCACCACGCATAGCAGGACGGTACCCGATTCGAGAATGTACCGCGTGACAAATATCCCGAGAAGTACGTAGTCATAGACGCTGAACACAGTTCCTTGAGGTAAAAAATAACAAGGAGAAAAGAAAAACATGTGCGTCAGACTTTTGCTTTTCATGCATACAAGATGGCCACATCGTTTTCAGTTCATTTACCTGGTCTAGGGCGCAGCATGCCAACTGCCCAGAGCCAGCCGACCATGGTTTCGCCCAAGAAGGCGGCCGTCCAAAAGATGTACTGCACCCAGGTCCATTCGCCGTACTTGTATGTTTCATCCGTGAGTGATACGAGACTGAGCACCCATGCGAGCCAAGACACGCCCACGTAGTAAGCAAAGACGCTTGAGGTCCACGACGACTCAAAAAGAGCGCGTGTGACAACAACACCAGCATCACCGAGGAAGGTGACCGCAATCGTGATTGCCATAGCAACAATGAGCTTGGACAGCGGATTCAAGCGCTGACGAGTGGCGTGGTTCGGTTCTTGCCACGGGGTGGCGCGTGTCTGCAAGTAACGACCCAGGCCAAACACAACGGTTATTACGAGCAAAGCGGTGGGCGTAGTGAAGAACGGGGTTGCCCACGTAAACGCCCCGGGTGAATAATAGGGCGGGAACGGGCTCGCCTGCTGAGAAGCTTCCTCGTCCTTCATGACGAAAGGAAGCTCCATTCCAAAAGTTGAAAAAAGTGATAGATAGAAAAGAAGAAGAGTGGAGGAAAAAAAACTCTTACCATTCGGCATTTGTGTTCTTCCTTTGAATTCGAACCCAACTCGCTTTTTTTTTTCTTCTTATTCTTCCTAGGCCATGGCAACAGTAAACATCAAGGTCGAGTTCAGGTACCCTTGAGAAGCCATCGTGATACATGGCTCTGACCTCTTTATCTGTAGTGGTGGTATGGAACTGCTGTTCGATAATGTTCGGCAACATGAGCTGTCAATACCGTCCGATCCGGCCCGCCCCGCCAAACTACGCGATCTGATCTTTTATATTCGCGACAATCTCATGACTGATAAGAAGGATCTGTTTGTCGACAAGGATACCGTGTAAGTACTTTAACCAAGGCCACTCCATCCGTGTTCTGATCAGTGATTGTAGTCGTCCTGGCATCCTGGTGCTAATCAACGACACCGACTGGGAATTGTGTGACGAGCTCGAGTATGAATTGCAGGACAAGGATGAGATTGTTTTTATTAGCACTCTGCATGGTGGATAAAAATTTATACAATCAAAAGTATTTACAAAGCAAGAGGTAGAACGGGCCAGAGTACGACCTCGTGTTCTTGATTGAGGCATTCATCAATGTAGGCCGCATTCAACATATGCTCTCGTATCCGCACCTCTTCTGAAGGGTTCGGTGCCTCATTGAGCACAAGCCGCGCGGCTGGTGCTTCAGTCCAGTTGTGAAATGGTTTAGATATCAGCTCATCGTCGTCTGATTCGGATGCGACGCTTTCCTGTTCCTCTGCCAGACCTGTACCATGCGTATATGCGTGTGAGCCACATGTCAATGATAGTTGGAAGAATTGCTATTACGTTCTTTCCGGTAGGCCTCCGAGAAGCGAAAGATTTCGATTTGCTCCTGGGTGAGCTGGCTCGCGCTGGGTTGTCCTTCCTCAGTATGCTCTTCTTCGTATGTCTCTTCCTGATAAGGTCCCTGGGTATCATTGTATGCATAATTGTTTGGGTCCTCGTAGTAGCCTTGATCGTATGTGTGTGTCTGTTGATCGCCAGAGTATTCGTCATAGTAGTAACCAGGATCGTGAGGTTGCTGTTGCTGAGTAAAGCCGAGTATACTGTGCCATGCTTGACTGGGTTGAGTGCCGAAATGGCGAGCGTGAAAGGATCCGAAATTGAGGGTGTTGCTCATTCTTGTAAAGAGAAAGAGAAAGAAGACGCGCTGTTCGCAGCTTGCAACTTTTGGGTGTGTGTGCGCGCATGAAGTTTTAAATGCCGATGAAATAGAAAGGACAGCCGTGTCACTTTTTCACGTTTAACAATGTCAGTGGTGAGCAAAGGCGATCCAGAACTGGGTCGGCTCGCTGAAAACATGACCCAACTAAGCGTGACGGACACCAACATCTCTGCGAGTGGCCTCGAGCTCACCTTTTCAGCAGCACTAGATGACGCAGAGAACCTAGAACAGTTGGGTCCCGTCATCAAGCAAATCACAGAGACTGGCCGCCAAGAAGCCTTTGTCGACCAACTCGATGCCCTCATTCGAAAGAAGGACGGTGAAATTGAACGCATGTGCAATGCTCATTATCAGGTACCTGACTGCTTGTATAACTAGAACACATCTTTTATATTTTGCTGTATTTGGGCAGGAATTCGTGCAAGCCGTCGATCAGCTTCTCAAAGTGCGCAAGGGCTCAGTCGTGCTACGCCAAAAACTAGCTGATGTCAATATCACTCTGCAAACCAGGGGTAACAAACTTGCCGAAAAGGTACACTTAGGTCCTATATAATAATCACGGGATGGCTGACTTTATGATTTAAGCGTCGCGAATTGATTGAAGCTCGACGTGTCCAGCATAACGTCGAAGATGCGATCGAGGCTCTGCAAAAGAGCTTGGCCGTTCTGGATCTAGCAAACAAGGCTGAATTTCATTTAGAAGACAAGAAATACTACTCTGCCCTCAAGGTAAAGCACAACAGAACCTTTCTGACTGTCTTGATTCACTCCGTCTACGCAACAGACGCTGGATAGCCTTGAAAACGAACACCTGGTCGAGTTACCGCAGTATAGCTTTGTTAAACAGCTCAGTCAAGGAGTACCGACCATGCAGAATACCATCAAAGACGATGTCACTGTACAACTACGAGAGTGGCTCGCTTCGTACGTATCAAAACAACATGCGATAGCTGCCAACTGATCCATGATTGTAGAGTGCGAGGTGTTTCACGCGACATTGGATCTCTTGCTATGCAGCGCATGCAAGAACGACAGGAACGCTGGCGCTCCAAGACTGCCGACAATCCAAAACTACGATACCTCCAACACCATAACGTGAATTCGGCCATCGAAATGGTCGTCAATGAAGGGCTCGAATGTAAGAAATACACAGGGCTTTGCTAAGGCGTAATCTCACGTGGGACTTATGGCCGAATTTAGCGAGCATTGTGGATGAGGTCGACATCGACTTTGAGCCCCTGTTTCGATGCATCCACGTCTATAATACCCTCAGAAAGCGACAAGAGTTCAAGGCTTCATACGAAGAAGATCGAAGGGTAGGTTTTGATGCAGCAATAACGTCAACGAACTAACAAATTTTTAGGCCCAAGCTAATCTCGCCTTGTCAACACCTATCAGTTTGCGTGATGGCAATATGACGCCTTTCGAGACTCTTTTGCAAGACATTGTGGGCTTCTTCATCATCGAACATATTATTCTCCACAGTACTCAGGATTTTCGAAGCCAATCAGAGGTAAACAGAACATGGTGTATGGCGTCTTGGAGACTCATGCCCATCGGTCTAGGTGGATGCGCTGTGGGAGATGGTGACCGGAAAGGTCATTCTGATCGTCTCGGAGAGTCTGAAGGGGTGCCGAGACCCTGAGCTTTTTCTACGTATCAAATTTTCCCTGTTGATCTTCATCCAAACACTCGAGGTACGTCATTCGCCATCCATGGATCGGTGCGATCGAACCCAATCCATACTTACGTTGATAACAGAGTTTCGATTATTCCGTTAAACCATTGCAAGAGACACTGCTCACGCTGTTCCAGCGCTACTCGGAGCTCTTGATCAGCCAATACAGCGAAGTGTTTGAGAAGGTAAAGATATTTTTTTTTCTAGGGCCGGTTAGCTCATCCATTGAAACAGATCGTCGAGGAAGATGAATGTATGCCCATGACGGTAGAGAACGCGGACGAACTTCGAGAAGTCATGCAATATACCCGATTCCGTCCAGATAGAGAATTCCTGAAGCGGCATGGGTAAGTCAAATGTGAAGATCCGATCTGCGATGTTTATAGCCTGTCTTGGACTAGTTTCCCCCTTCGCTTGCCCTTCTCCAAGGTATTCCCAACCTGTTGCCGTGATGTCAGTGGCTTCGTGCACCAGTTCTACCAGTTTGCAGAAGGCTTCTCGCAAACACACGGCGAGATGGACGACATCCTCAAAAAGGTAAAAGAAGAAAAAATGTTTTTTTTTGGCTTCACGCGGTTAGGCTGAAACAGGAAAATGCATCCTTGAACTTTAGGCAGTGGATAGCCTCCTGATCCAGAAAGTCAACGCCATCTTGCTCAAGAAGCTGCAGTCGACCAACTTGTCGCAGATTGTGCAGATCATTATCAACATCGAATACTTTGAATCAACCTGCCCCGACTTTGAGATGCTTTTGATGGAGACCCGCTCATTCCATCGGTCTGGGCGTATTAACCTCAAGGCGACGTCAACATTTGAGGAAACGCGTCGAAAAGCCGAAAAACGAATTTTTGAGCTCGTCAATTCCAAGTTGGACGAGTTTTTGGAGCTATCCGACTTTGAGTGGTAGGCCCAAAAGAAGAGGATCTGCTTTTATGCCGAGACAAGAAGCACATGACTCATCTGGATTGCTTATTTTTCTACTTTAGGGATACGCGTACACTCCAGCAACAACCCAGTGCTCATCTATTGGACCTCGTCTCGTTTTTGACCAATGTGACGAACGCGGCCTTGCTCAACTTGCCTGAATCGATCAAAAGCTTGCTTTACTTTGATGCGTTGGAACATCTCAGCCAGTCAATGAAGGTAAGAGGAAAAGAAAAAGAGTTTTCGTGCAACCCGTCTGATGACTGACCATCAATGGGCAATAGAGTTTGTTGCTGGATCCCGATCTTCATTTTATTACAGAAGCAGCCTTGCGCAACTTTGATACCGATGTTCGGTTTCTGGAGGACTTTGTACGCCGGCAAGGAGATCCGACGGTTCAGGATACCTTCGTGGAACTCCGGCAGGTGAGCATGGGAAACCCTCTTTGGGACTGGTACTCACTCGATTGTTAGCTCCTGGACCTTGCCATGAGCGAGAACCCAGAAGAATATCTCTCTCCGCCGGCGAGGACGCGAAAATATAGCCGGGTGCACAGTCGCGATGTAGTCAACCTGCTGGAAAAGTAAGCGTTGCATCACCTAATCGAAAGGTTGCGCCGGGCTGAAGATTGTTCTAAAAAAATTTGTAGACTTTTGCGCGATCTCGGAGCAAGCGCGCACAACCCGCGACAAAAGGCACGACGCAAGAACATGGAAAATGTCGCTAGGTAAAAGGAAAAAGAGCTATGATAGCATAGTGGCACAATTGACTGATCATTCCTGCTATACAGAGTCTTGCGGTCCATGTAGTAGCAAAACTTGGCAAAAAAAAAAAGAAAAGTATCGTCTCTCTATCTCACACGCATGGGAAACGCTTTGAGGAACTCTTTCTTTTTCGGTTTACATTTTGAATACAATCCGACCCGCGAATGGAACTCCCCAGATGGGAAAAACAGGTTGTGGCCGATGGCCAGGAATGAATGGTGTGTAACATGCTGCTTTTATCGAGATCGGCGGAAGCCAGAAAGAAAACAGACGTAGGCTTTATGTATGGACGCCCGCGAGCAGAGGGCGCATGACACAGACATTACACTTTTTTTTTTTGGGAAAAAAAAAAAGCTAAAAACAAAAAGGCAAGAAGAATAGAACCTTGGCCTGTGCTATGCGACTGGTTTCATTGCTAGACAATACACTGAGGCAGATGGCTTGACAAATTTCTGCAACTACATGAGGCAAGTCCGCTTCACTCAGGCAGAAACCAGGAGAGTGGGTCATTTAAATGGTGGAGATATACATCATTCTGCCCGAGCCAACGGGATGAGACGGTTTCAGGCGAATTATGGCATCCATTTCAAAAGAAGAATAAAAAGTGGCGGCAGCCATGATTGGACAACGCAGATGAAACTTAGACTTTACCACGTAAAGTAACTGTAAGTGACAAAGTCGGCGACAGAAACTTTTTTCTCGATTATTATTATATTGCGCCGTCCTGCATTTGTTCTTCTTTTTGCTCCTTCCCCCCGCTCCCTTCAGCTTGTTGCACATCACGCAAACGATCCAACATGGGAGAAGGTGACTCACATGGACACGGAGGTTTTGGAGGCCATGACGCAGGCCATGATGGACATCACGGTGCTTATGATGGTGCGCAAAAAGAGAAAACAATTGTATCCGGATCAAAGTTGATTTTTTAACTTTTTTTTTTATTTATTTTTTCTGCACAGCCGGTGGACGTCGATCTTCGAGTGCAGCATCCTCTTTGAACGAAGAAAAAATCGAACAGGAGGCAGAATATCGAGAAAACGCACAGAAGGAGGAGGAACGGGCACGACGACCGCAGCTGATCTCACGCAACTCTGAGGCGGGTATATCGACTCGTAGTTCGTCAGACGACGAGGCAACCCAGGTAGAGCTTGCTGAAGGTTTGCCTGCCGAAATCCCCTTGGAAGCCCTGGCAGGTACGCAAAAACCTTCTCTCTCGCCCCATAAATTTTTCTCACACACATACCACACCGGGCATCAGGTCCGGGTCTGGTTACTGCGAATATCAACGACGACGAGTTCGACTGGGCCGGAGGCGAGGATGATGAAGAAGACGATAAAGAAAAGAAGAAAGAGACGAAACGGTCTACCGTGCTCGTGTGCCTGACAAAGAACTCCTCCTATATCGCCTGGACTTGCATCGTCATCTTTGCGCTCATGCTCATTGCGGTCGATGTCGCGCTCTTTGTTGTCTATCGGGACCGCGTTTCCATGGTGTCGTACAACCTGGAGCTGTGGTTCACGTGGGCTGCCTTTATGTGGTGTATTGGTATGGTTTTGCAAGTCATTGTCGAGCTCGTTCCCTGGGCTATCAAACGCATCGTGGGTGTTTTGCGCCCACAGTCTACCGAAGTATTGCGTATGCGTCTCGCGGTATGTGCTTTTATCATAGTCTGCCTTCATATCGATCGCCGCTGGGTATATTTGGACTGAACTTGTATTTTTTTTAGTACTACATGGCTCTGCGGACATATGTCAAGCTTCTGGTCAATTCAGCATGGTGTTGGGGTTCGTGGGCGCTTATCCGCAACCTGGTGCCTCTCCCGCCAGGTGGATCCATGCCCGACTATGTCCGTGTATTATACAGCATTTGGGAGTGCGTCTTCTTTGCCGCGCTGCTTGTATTTATCGAAAAGTTTTTGTTACAACTCATCGGTAAGTGCGACTAGAAACGAGTTGATTCTGCAAAATTTACTAAACCTTTTCCCGTAGTCACATCTTTTCACAAGTAAGAAGAAAAAGAGATCCCGACCGGCGAGGGCGGAAGGTCCAGACCAATGATATTCATGCGCGCATTATACTTTTTATAGGAAAGCTTACGGAGATCGAATCAAAGAAAACGATCGGACGCTCAAGATCTTGGATCGTCTCAAGAAAGTCAAGCGAAAGACCCCTCAAGATTTCTTGCGAAAGCACATCCGACGCCCCAACGTCAAAGGGGGTCGACCTTTGTCGTCCGGTATGCCGAGCCGCTCAGCCTCTACCGATGAAGGCGTATCTACAGCGTTCGGAAGCAGCACACCGCAACCGTTTGCTGGAACTCCTCAGGAAAATGGACAGCCCACGACACGGTCGATCATGCGAAGCGCAACCGATGACGGCACCGGCCGCGCCAACGTCCGATTCCCATCGACGAATATGGACACCTTGATTGCTATCCCACCCTTGGATGACCGCAACGAGGATGGCCACGAGTTGACCGACGCAGAGAAGCGCGAGCTCGCCCTGCGCGAGATGGACGATGACAAGGAACAGTTTGATACGACACCACCTCCGCCAGACCCACCACGCCGCAAGAGCGATGACTTTGTGACGAGCCTGACACGTCGCCTCCGTGATGTGAAACACAAGAAGCACAAGGGCGAGCAGACCGATCAGGACACGCGCGACCGCGCTGCTGATATGAACACGAATGGCTATGTGCATGACATAGAATCGCCTCCTCCGTTGTCACGCAATAACACCTGGATGTCCTTCCGCTCAGGCGACCATCATGACAAGAAGAAGTACTTGACAGGTGCCAAGGATTTCGGATTGAACACAACCGCGATTCCCGGCAAACTCATCAAGGGCGGCTACAAAAAGTTGCGCGCGACGACACAGAATACCCTGCCCCAGCAGCAGCAGGGAACGACCCGTCAGGCCAAGGCATTGGCCAAACGCATCTTTAACAACTTGGTCCCGCCTGGTCGCAACCACATTGTCGAATTGGATTTGTATCCCTACTTCCGCAACCAGGAAGAGGCGACCGAGGCCTTCCGTCTGTTTGATCGCGATGGCAACGGTGACGTTAGCAAGCGCGAGCTTCGTTCGGGCTGTATCCGCATTTATCGTGAACGCAAGAATTTGGCACATTCCATGCGCGACCTGTCGCAGGCGACCGGTACCCTGGACCTGATCATCCTCGTTATTTTCACTATTATCTGGGTCGTGATTGTCTGCGCTGCCTTCGGCGTCAACGTCGGTACCTCGCTCATGCCGCTCTGGAGCGCCTTCATTGCAGCGAGTTTCATCTTTGGCAATAGCGCTAAAGAAGCATTTGATGCCATTATCTTTGTTTTTGTCACGGTAAGTCCTTGTCTCGTGCGTATACTTCGATCATGGCGATTGACTTGTTTGAATTGATAGCATCCCTTCGACGCGGGTGATCGTGTTTTCATTGGCTCAGAGAACTGGGTGGTCGCCAACGTCGGCCTTCTCGTATCCACCTTCATGTAAGTTCGCACACTGTCGTCTTTTTTCGTCGTTCTTGACACTTACATATCCATCACGATTAGTAAATGGGATGGCACGATCGTGTATGCAAAGAACTCGATACTATCGACGCAATACATCATCAATGCCCGGCGCTCCGGTATCACGGGTGAAACGGTCGACATCAACATCGCGTTTACGACACCCAACTGGAAGATCAACGCGTTGCGCGACCACATGTACGAGTGGTCGCACCGATTCCCGGTCCTGTACAATGCCGACTCGACTGGCGCCAACATTATCTCGTTTGAGAACCAGAACCGTATCACAATGACCTTTTACTTTGAGCACACTCAGAACTGGCAAGACCCTGGCGGCCGCTGGCTGCGTCACAACAACTTCATGATGGAGCTCAAGGAAGCATGCGAACGCCTCGAGGTCGTCTACACCCTGCCGTCGCAGCCCCTGGAAAACCACCGCAAGCGCGACGTCCCGGCCGAGTCTGATAATCTGGGTGACCGCACTTCGTATGGCCAAAATGGCCTGCATATGCGGCGTCCGTACAATGCGGACGAGACACGCGGCATGGCCGGACAAGGTGCTACACCTGCTGGTCAGAGCTCAGGAGGTGATGCTGGCGCCGAAGCTGGCGCTGCTGCCACCATGATGTTCGCAGCGAGTATGTAAAAAAAAAGCACACACACATACATACATTTATCACTCTAGTCTTTATATCCTTCTTCCTTTTCGTTTTAATAATCATTAATGAATTTTACATGTATATCGATGGGATGGGCTTCGACTCCTTTTGTGACAATCGGGGGTGGGGGGGTATATATATATCTTTCTATGAGTTCAATGGCACATCCAGAGGACAAGCGTGAACACGGCAAAGGAAGCCCACCAGATGGGTGCTGTCCGTGCGTCCCACAGCCAAAATCCGGTCGGGTCCACCGCAAAGGTTGGGTTCGCCTCTTCACCGAGCACAAACGAGGCCGGTTTCCACAAAGTGACGTTCCATAGTTGCGAATAGTTTGCCCATCCGCAATGGTCGAGTACGGTGACACCCGTATTGTTGGCAGTGAAGGCAAACTCATAGCTCGCCTGGGCATACAGACATCGGGGGATCATATTCCACAAGTGAGCAGCCGACACAATGTAAAACTGGTGTGTGCCTGCATTGATGTGCTTTTTCCGATTCGGTTCGGCAATGTCCCCCGTATACACGTTATCACCCTTACTCGGGTCAAAGTGGACGTTCTTCCACTCGTACTCCTTGGAAGGATCCGCGCGCATAAAGAGCCACTGTTGCTTATCAGGACGAATGGCTTCGTAAATGTTCTCGTAGCGTCGTTCGAAATGGCTGTCGCGTTTTTCCAGAGGACGAGGCAGAGATGCATTGTAGACGCCTTTGAACTTGGGGTAGATGTCAAAGTCGGGCGCATCACGGGTCTAACAAATCCATGAGATGGGCCGGTGATTTGGATGGGTTTGTGTTACGTTACCTTGTTGTCTACTTCGCACTGCCAAGCAACTAGTCACGTGTCACAAAGATGCTCTCTGCCATTTAATTAAACTCAAGAAATACCTGCTGCATCGTCGATGCCCTTGAAGTGATCCCATCGCGTTGACATGCACTTGTCATACTGCAATATCATTAGTATTTTATATCATGTGTCGTGCATTACTTACGTGAACTCGATTGAGATGGTGCACCGAGTAATTCTTGTCTCCGTGCCATTTGACTGTCCAGAGTGTCCCGTTAAATACGGTCGAGTTGGCTCCCTCCGTAGGCACGATTTGATTCTCATAGTCGATAAACTGCAGATACTTTCCGGTCTCGACATGTTGGAACGTGTAGAAACCAGTCTACGGATACGTGAGCCAACATTGCGTTTGGTACCTTGTTACTTACAGGAATGTTGGTTGAATTCTCAATGATTTGAGGACCTATAATGTAGGCCAAAGGGTATGTGCCTTCACCCGCAAAGACATACTGCATACCGCAGAGTAGCAAGGTTAGAATGAGTGGAAGGAGCGGCATGGGTGGCCGAGATCGTTGAAGAAGAGCAAGAGACGAAACAACTTTTAAAATAGCAGAACGATGCTTTTTTCCCGTTTTGGCACAGTCTGATGAGGCGGGGACTTGCTGGGACTAACATTGTAACAGATATAATAGCAGTAGACGGATCAGGATCATCGCTCTTTATACTTTCAAACTTTTATCGAGGGAGTACTTTTATCAGTGTCTCTTTCTTTTCTTCCTCTGTCTCTTTCTTTGTGTGTTGACGGATGATGATGATGTTGTTACATAATGCCCGAGTCTTGAAGGGATAATTTTAGTACGGTCTCTTCCACCGCATCAAAGACCAGCCTTTACAACCGGTTAGTTTCCTGTTCGTGTATGCCTTATGAACTCTTACCCTATGTTTCTCGTATCTGTCGCTTGTGTAAGATGTGGAAATATCCGTAGCTTCATTCGATTGGTCTGATTAAACCGCCATAAAATGTACTTTGCACCCTTCGAGACATCTGTGCCGCCCGAATAGTCCGGGAAATAACGTGCTAGCGGTACGCGCGCCATTTTCTCTTTGAAAAGATCCGTCTTGTTGAGCAGCAAGATGACAGAGGTACGGAGAAACCACCGCGAGTTGATGACGGACTCGAAAAGTACCAGACTTTCCATCATTCGGTTCTATGTAGATAAACACGTGAGTTACAATGAAAATGAATTCGTTTCTCGTCCTAGTGAGATACACACCTGATTCGCCTCCTCCAGCAAAACCTGGTCATATTCACTCAGTGCCACAACAAAAACAATTGATGTGACCGCCTCAAAGCAATGGATCCATTTTTTGCGCTCTGATCTTTGACCACCGACATCCAAGAGACTATGCACTTATGTTAATAATGCTTTTGTTTGGGCCCTGTAAAAGATACTTGCTGGATGTTGACTCGTTTCATCGGGAAGCGTGTTTCCGTAATGCCGGTGGTCTTTAGACGTGCTCGAAGTACATCGTCTACAGTGGGTATATAGTTGGACGCAGCCAGTCGATCCACGTTTTCCATAAAGCTACAAAAGTCATGTTTAGCTCGTATCAAATAAACGCTGTATAACCAATCCATTCTTCCTTACTAGGCGGCTGAATCCATAATGTAAAATTTACTTGACCCACGCTCCAGGCATTCGGGTGTTTTTGGGTCTGACCAGAGACCGTGGATAGCTTTGACGAGATTTTCAGGCAAGACAGTGTCCTCCCTAACATGGAAGTCTTCAATGAGGGCCTGGCAAAGAAAAAAAAAAGGAGAATGGTTGAGAATCCGATCCAAAAAAGGAAAATCATGCTGAATGAATTACCGAATCTTCAGGGTTACTGAGCTGCAAATCCAACTTGAGTGCGCTCGTCAGCAACGACCGCGCAGAATCAACCAAGTTACGGTATATAATCGGTCGCCAGTATTGCAATTCCTCTTCGGTGTACCCATTCTGGTGAATGATTTTCATTTGCTTGACAATTGTTGATTTGCCAGACTCGCCGCTGCCTATTCATTGCACGGTTGAGGTTACTTCAAGTGAAATTCATTACTGTACAGTATTTACCTAGCAGCAGTAGTTTACACTCATGGCGTTGGCGTAACTGGTCTTGCTCAATCTCGCGATCGATTTGTATACTGCGCTGTCGACTTTCTCTTTCTTCGGCAGATACACAAATACTTAGTATTGAGGGCATCAAATGTTGAAGAAAAAGAGGAGTGTGCAAGAGAGAGAAAAATAGGGGTTCCTTTCTCGTCTGCTCACCTCACACCTTGTCATCCACGAACTTCTCCCGCTTGCCACGTTTTTTCTCGTTAGGCTGTTTAGGGGGCAAACTCATCTAAGTCTCTATCTACATATGTACATGTATGCATACAAGGCTACTTTGAAAACGTCGAACTATCAGTCATCCTCCAGTCACGCTGAAAATTCAGTAGTGTTATATGCACCTCTTACTCATCCAAAGCGAGGTACATGACGCATACATGTGTTTTTGTACCGTTACCTTAAAACCTTCGTTATCGCAAAAGGTCATTGCACTTCTATAGGATAAATCATATATATTAAATAATAATATTATGGACAGCACAACAAACGTAAAGGCGCCTACTTGATCGACCAGCTCAGACGCTCATATGACGATCATGGCCCGTATAGAAAAGAAGTTATGCTTGGTTACATGGTTTAGAGTTGATAATGGGGGGAAGGGCTACATAGAAGGCTTGTGGCATAAACTGAGAAACAAATGCACGTATAATGACGGAAATCAAAAGTTTGGAACATTAGTTATTGTAATCAAAGTATAGACATTGGTGATCCCTTTTTTTTACACTCTTCACGTTGTTCTGTCAGCTCCTGTATTTCGTGGCCGTTTCACTCCTTGCCGGTCCATGTCCGTAGCAAGGTCTGGTCGTTTCATGGAGGCGGGGTTGCACTGTGAAGGGGGCGCAGGATTTAAGAGCTGTGAATGTGTCCCAAGTGTTAAAAACTTGGCAGGTGAACGTGCATCACTGTGCTCTTCTTTGGCTATTCAATTTACATTTGATTCCATGAGCAAAACAAAGTAAAATTCGTATACCTAGTAGAAAACTCGTTAAAATTACCTATAATGAAGGGTTCGGAAACCTGCGGAGGGGTGGTATTGATGGGCGCCAGCACGTGGTCGTGGATAGGGGAGATGGGTCCGTTTCCGCTTGGACGCCTCTCCACCGAGATGTTATAGCCAGCCGGAGGGCGTAAGGTGGGTGATCCAGCATCCTCACTATTGGTATTGCTCATGGTCTGAATCGGAGGCAACCGTTCGTGCGTGCCTGTAACCTTGGGGCAGGCAAGAACGATGGCTTCGGAGCGGCTGTTGGCTGATGATGGCGAAGGGACCGGTATAGATCGCCACATAGACTGCGTGTGTGAAGGGGAAGGAGACATGGGCGTCCCTTGCGAGGTATCAAGGCGTGGCATGAGGGAGTCGTCGATCGGCTTTAGAAGTTTCCGTAAAGAAGCCAGTCGATCCGCAATATCACTTTCTAATCGTGCGCGCGTGTGTCAGGCAAAGCATCAAAAAGTAACAATCGGCTTACTGTCTACTTGAAGTTGATCTTTGTTATCGCCTATGAAAAGACTATTAAGCAAATCGAGTGACAGAATCAAGCAGGAAAACGAGTTTACCATCAGAATGATATAATACGGTTAGAATGTCGGCCATGCTTAGCATAACCTACATAAGAAAAGTGTTGATTCAGGGCGATCCAGTCAATAAATCTCGATTTTCATACCTCCTGTTGTCCTGTGACGACGCTCTTTAAATTTGACGTTTCATTGTAAAGCACTTCATATGCTCTTGAAACGTTCCTCAGCCGCTCCTCAATATGGAGAATATGTTTGTATATTGGACCATACAAGGAGTCATCCGTGTCGTTAGAAAATGACGCGGACGGATTCAGCTGAGAATGATGACGGGATTTGGCACTTTTACGTTTAATGTTCTTGAGATCTTCAATGGCACCTCGCCGGAAATAAGGATGACGGAATTCCCAATTTTGGTTTTCATTCGTCAGATTGGAATGAATCATGTCGTTAACCTTGTGGAACCCGTACACTGGGAACGCGTGAGGAGTATGGATATCAGTGTGCTGTTGCTTACTGTTTAGCTGGCGTACGAAACTCTGCCAGTTGTTGTGCTTGAAGTATTGCGGTAAAACCGAACGGGAGAAGGCGGTGGGGTTGGTGACGCTGAAGAGATCGCCCGTCTCAGACCACGCGATGAGGTGGTGTATGCTTGTGTCTTCAAGCATTCTATGGGGGAGATTAGGCAAACGAATGACGAAAATCGTTGTCATCGTACTTGTACAATTTGTTGATAAAGGCGGCTTGACTCTTGTTGGACGTTCCTGAGGTGTCAGAAGGACTATCGTTGCGGTCGAGCATGCTACATGAAGAGTAGCGGGATGTTTAGCGGGAGAGCCAGGCGGGGGGGTTTTATGGGGATCACCGATCATCGATCTCCGTCGTATGTGTATTAAGGTTGTAACTTACGACGACTGTGTATCACGACTGCTGTTACTTTGACCAGTCTCAACTTCCCGTGGTTCCAACGTCTGATATGTTTCTTGTACTGCTGCTTGCTGAATATTCTGACCATCGTTGTTGTCGCTGATGCTGCTGCGACTGCTATTGGTACTACTCATGGTCTCATTCATCCTACGCTCCAGCGCATAGCGATACGGGAGAAAAGAATGCTTTTATCACAAAGGACGGATGGCCTAATTAGCTTTTGTGTCCTATTTTTCTTGTCTTTTTTCCTTCTTTGTTACCGAGGAAGAAGTTGGACCAGAATGTCCTATACTGACGTCGGTCATGTCGCACGCTTATAAACGGTATGGTTTGATGTACCTTTCGAGCTAGTAATTTATAACGTTCGGGCGGGCGGGCTGACAGACTCAAATACTTTTAAGACGAGCTACTGTATCGATAAGGGTCGTCCACTGCTACGTGTGACACGGTGAAGACCAGACGCCTGTTCGTTGCTTTTCTAGAAGGGTGACGGACGGACGATGAAAGTAGATTCCCAAAAGAGGGCGCGTAATAAAAGTAGAATCGGCGCCGCGAATGAACTTTGTAAAAGGTGCCAAGCAACGTCGCCTTCGAAGGCGAGAGTCCGTGCAAAAAGATAAAAAGAAAAAAGAAAGCAAAGAGCAAAAAGGGAAAGGTGAAATAAAAAGAGGAGAGGAAGAAAGAAAAGAGAGAAAAAGAAAAGAAAAAGGTCCCAAAACGCGAGCAAAAGAGGGATGGTCGGGGGAGAATCAGTCACATACCGAGCCCATGGGTCACACGCACAAAAAAGGACCCCCTCACGTCTTCGAAACATTCTCGAAAAACTTTGTCAGAAACCGTTGGCAAGTCCCTTTTCTATCGGCATCTGTATTCCTTCTCCATCCTTTCACCATTACCGCAATCCTTGCTTCCCCTTTTATCAGCTGCTCAGAATCCTGTTCTTGTTTTCATCCTTCTTTCTGCTTTCGACCCTCCATGCCATCCGCATCGTGTTCATTCTTCCCTATTTTGGACAAAGTTCTCTCGCTTTCTTAATTTCTTCTTGTAAAGACCGAGAAACGACTAGAACACTACTCAACTCGTCTACAAATGACAGTGTTGCAACCTGACCAACGCGCCTTCACCCTCACGTCTCCTACACCATTCTCTGCATCTCTGCATCTCTGCATCTCTGCATCTCTGCATCTCTGCATCTATGCATCTATGCGTCTATGCATTCCTACAAAAAAAATTCTCACAATTGACTACAGTTGCAATTATAACATTGTCAGTGAGCCTTTCACAGTATTGTGAGAAAATTAGAGGCAAGAAATATAGAATAGCAGCCGTCCCCTGACAGTGAAAAGGGCAAATCAGGAGGAATTGGCTCGCGAAACAGGAACTAAATGAGAGTAAGAAGGATACAGTATAACTAATTCGCGAATTCTGTGCTAATTTTACCAAACCCAACCACTGATAAGTGATATCTGATACTTGAAGGCTCTTCGCGCATATGTCATAAGCAGAAGACTCGCCACATAGATTCAAGCCAAAGTTGAGTTTGGTGCTGAATGGGGCCCGTGTGCAACATCTGACATAGAGCGAGTGTAATCGGAGGGAGACACATGCCCCACAGTCACACTGCATGCGGATGCGAGATAAGGAGCGATGAGATTTCTCGAAATCCAGAAGTTCATGCGGTGTTGCACCAATCGATATCAACGCCATATTTTTAGTCTGGAATTTTTCTAGAAGACGGCATCAAATTAATTTTTTTCTCATGGGCGCATACTCCCACTGATGGCTTCTTATTTTGCCACTTTGGCGTCTGTACAAAGTGAAATACGACGCGCTCTATTTCGACTTGTCACAGCAGCGTTGGTCATGATCATACTCACTCTGCCCTTCGGCTGAAGTTTGTCTTTTAACGGGGTAACACAGGCAATAACTTTGTGCCCGCTATCTATTTGGTCGCATTTCTGTCAGTTTATATACGCTCAGTTTACTCGCTCAAATTCTACGGGATATTCTTGACATGCCTTCTGCCATCACTATTCTGGTAGACTAGAGCCATTGCGCTATGAGGGCACATGATGCGTACCAGCCCAACTTCAGCAGAGACTGTGACATATCTTTTCTCCTAATCAGATTCAAATCGATCTTCCTATAGTACAGCGTGGATTTGCAGGAACCCGATACTGCATTCGATGGAAAGAACACTGTGTTACAATTTCACAACGAGATGCTGGCTAGGACAGTATGCCTATTTTATAAAAGTGGATGATTAATAGCGGCGGCAGTTTCGTGTGTGTATCCCTACAGCCATAGTGTGCCTATCCGTATGCATTAGCGTATGGCAGTAGTACGGCAGACAGAAAAAACATGGTATAATTTTAAATAGTTTACTAAACACAAACATCCATGCCTATTGCTTAACGTCAATGGTCATACTCTGATGCACGCGTACACTTACACATAATGTAGGTCACAGCATTTAAACTTCTACTCTAGTATACAGACAGCGTCACACAAGATCATATCAGGACACTTGCTACGTACGTAAATGATAGGGACATTCCTTTAGCCTTAATAATACCCCGTCTTTTATACAGATAAAAAAAATGAATTTATATAGACATCAGCAACCTGACGTGTAACGTACTCTTTCTTTCTGGTCTAATTGGTATGTAGAAGGTTGTAGTATCTCCCTAATTAAGTAGAAAAGCAACCTAGTATTTATCTCTGTAATAATATGAGATATTCATATGCATCAACCTCACTTTACGAAAGTCCACAAGATGGGTCCTTACAAATGAAGAGGACAAGAATTCCATAGTTGATCTTGTTCAAGGGTTGAAGGTAGTCAGGACAGGAACAGCTTATTGATTGATTTATAGATAACGTATTATACTAGTGCTCTAGAAATTAAGCAGATTGACCAACAATTGAGGCTAGTATTACCCTTCTGAGCAGCATCTCATGTAGAAATAATGAGATGAGAAAGAAAGGTCACACGGCAGATTGATGATGGTCAAATTCATCTATTTATAAAAGGGGTGTCCATGTTGGATACCATTACATGTATACGAGAGCCATAAAATATGGTTCGTTTACTCTTATATAAAAGCATACTTCCAGGCAGAATGGCACTCTTTTTGAATCTTTGTTGCGGTACGTATGATCCATCATGTCATTTGTACTCTATCGTCTGCGGGAGTACTAAAGGAGGTCGGTGAGTTTCGACCTTACTTCTTGTAGTCTCCCTTTTTCACAAATGTTTATCACGGACAACTACCCGACATTTTAAAGGGGCTTCTGCTGTAGATGCTATTAATACATCATGCCCAGACTATGCTGAGCTTTACTGCATCCTTCTACCATGGTAATAGACCCACACACAGTGATACTCTATTCCCGTGAGATTATCTCCGCATAAGACTGCGTAAAGCAGTAATAAAATGATGATAACAAAGAAATACAGTTATCATACATGCAAGGTGCGATCAATATCTGCGTATGTATATAACTACTGCTGCTACACATTTATAGACCTTATCGCACTAACTACTACAAGTCACATAAGAACTTATACTGCTACACCAGCTCCACATCATTAGAAGAATATTTTCATTTGTATAAATTACATCCTTGTTGTTTTTGGTAATGGTATTGTTATTTAGATGCTTCATCCTTTTCGTAAAGTATTCTATCTGCCACAGAGCCCGTGCATATGCATGTATGCCTTGGCAGTCATATGCAGGACAGGACCACTTACCTGCAGGATGGCTGCAACCATACATCCCCTTTTCTTTATCCTTTTCTCCTCGTTTGCTCAAGCTTTTTCTCTCTCTTTTGCTTTACTACAATTTTCACAAAAAATGCTATTGGATGCCTTGGGAAAAGCAGCTACTACAATTCAAAGTGCCCCCATTAGAAGGAAGGTTTCCTGGATCGGCTGGGCTATTGCAGCAACCATAATTAGCTATAACGTCTATCACGCGTTTGTCCCTCCACCTCATCTACCAAAGCTTCCGGTGGTGAATCCGTACAGTTTCTTACTGTCCTACATAAGAAACGAGCCACCTACTGAGCGCAGCCGTCGTTTGCTTCTCCGCGCCATGGAGAGACAAGGGTCTCTAAAAGCGTACATGGTAAGAGGGGAAGGCATCAATATAAAGTGACATTGATTCGTTTTACCATACAGGTCGGCATGCCATTGGACTGGACGATATATCTCGTGGATCCTGCAGCAGCAAAAGCTTTACTCTTAAAAACGCGTATGCATATACCAGTATTTATTATGAGACACAATGGTGAAAAGGGCATAAAAGACGTGATCGGTCTCATTTTAGTTTCTACGCATAGAGAGATTTCCTAAAGAGCTACATTTGGATGCGCTCGATGACTGCCATCCTATAGTCCATTATTTCGGACGAGATGCCATTGGCTTTATTTCGGGTGGTAAACCGTGGAAGAAGCGGCGCGCGGTACGTATATGCAGCAACATCATTAGAAGGCTCGTCGTTAATGGCTTCTCTGTCTATATATGTATCCACTGAACTAAATCAAATTTCTATTTTCGTTTGTTGTATATCACGTACAAAAGGTGCTGGATCCGGCCTTTAGTCGGCCTCTATCTACCCAAGTGGTCGAAAAACTGATGCCCAAAGTGTTTGACATCATTCAATGCAACGAGCGCGTACCTGTCATAGATTTGACGCGTCGATTTAGCCTCGATTTACTCGGAATCGTATTCTTCGGCTTTGAATTTCAGACCTTGGAGGATCCCAGCAGTGAATGGCTGGTTACATACAAAAGTATCCGTACAACTGTAACGCAATCCCTGGGTTTCTCCCTATCGTATTACGATCACTTCTTGCGATTGTTCACGCCTGGCCGTACTCAACGGCTGGATGATATCCAGAAATTGCATACCATGTTAGCTATGGTAGCAAACCAGAAGCGCGCAGAACTGAAAGCAAATCCCGACCTGAGGAATAAACCGGAAAGCGAGAAAACCCTTTTGGATCTCATGATTGAGGATGACATGCAGTCAGGCGGTACCCCAGAAACTGCTGAGCTTATAAAGGTAATTCACATCACATATAGATAATAGCGCTTCTTCTAAATCGCATCAACTAACTGAAATTAGTCGAACCTTGCTACCTTATATTTTGCTGGTGCGTACATGCTTATTTTCACTAGTTCTGTTACTAACTTGTTGGCAAATTGTATTAGGCCATGATACTAACGCAAATTCAATGGCTTTCTTGCTATATCATTTGGCTGTGTATAAGGTGCGTTATTAAGATGACCCGAAGAAACCCTCTTATGTTCGTGAGCACCCATTAGGACATCCAAGCGAATGCTCGCCAAGAAATCGTCCACATTTTGGGAGATGAAGGCAATAATAATACGGTACCTACCATGGAGCAACTGAGCAAAATGTCCTACCTGGATTGTGTCATAAAGGAGGTGAGTAAAAAAAGGCCATAATTCCGATTATAAGGAAACTACATACATACTATGAGCATTCGCATACTAAAGCCAAACGCTTTCACATACATTATCTCTATGATAATTATACATAGAACCTACGACTCATGCCACCGCTCCCTCTGGTCTTTCCACGAATTGCCAAAGAAGATACGGATCTCAATGGAATCTTTATCCCACAAGGCACCCATATGACGGTAGACATGCATACCATGCACCATAGCCCTGCAATCTGGTCGAGCCCTACGGACCGATTTGATCCTGACCGTTTTGAAAAAGGAGGTGAAGCCCACCAAGCGGGTGGCTATGGCTGGTTGCCCTTTGGCTCAGGTGGTCGCCGCTGTCCTGCTATGAATTTCAGTCTTTCAGAGCAGCGCGTCTTTCTCGCTACGCTGCTGCGCGAATACGAATGGGAGCTGCCGGCCGATAGTATCCACCACGATGGCGTCAAGTTGGAAGAAAACAATGCTACAGCGCCGTATACAATTGAAGTCGTGTTCAAGAAGCGGTTTAAGTAGTATAGTCTTTCTTCCATGGATGGGTCTTTGCATGAAAATTATAAGCATATGAACTATATCGACAAAAAAATCCGTGCGCAGCTAAAACTAATTGTTTGATAGCTAAGACAAGCCCAATAAGAGCTTGAGTGTCGCTGACACACCAGTCTTGAAAGAAGGGGGATGTGGTTATTCTTATCAGGCATTTCTTTTTGTTTTCTTACAAAGATCCCAAGGACCATCGGTCTCGAAGATACCCAATACCAAGTACATACACAAGACGGCTTTGCGTCCCTACACGTCTTGTACTACAACTGTCTTGACATATTGACAACTATCGGAATACCATTCTCGACTCGTGTCCTATTTCATTGATCATTCCGTTATTAATCCTTGGATCCGAACGACACAACGCACCAGTTTTACCATTTACTTTTGCGGGTTATTTGTAACTCGCAAAGACTTCGAAAGATTGGTTTGATCGAGTTGGAACAGACCTTTCTTCGCATATATCCGCAGCAAAGACGAGCCATTGAACAAGCGGACAACAAAGTGACTCCGACCTGACCTCTCTTTTATTTTGCTTCCACCGACGACGTCTTTCTTTTTTCCCCTCTTTCTCTCCCTCTCCCTCACTCGTCTGGTTAGTTGCATTACTAATCCTTTGTTTTTTTCTATGTGTCCAACAGAGTACTCACCATTCACATCACCCACGCAGATCCTTCTTTTTCCCTGCCATCATGTTTGTCTTTAAGAGAGGTATGTCTTTACCATACTCTATAAAACCGTGCTGCGGATTTTGGCTTGTTCAATTGTCAGTACGGCCCGCAGCATGTGTGAACATCCATGCGTGGAAGTTTCGGCTCACATAAGTGTTATATTAGATGGACGCCGCGAACGCGTTGCATTTGACAAGGTACGCGCGTAAAAAAAAAAAAGTAAAACGCGAGGGACGCGTCTGATCGCTAAATTTTTCGTGTATTTTTTTTTTTCCCGTCCACTTTTTTTTTTTGCTCCGCGACGCGTAGATTACCGCACGTATTAATAAGCTTTGCTATGGCCTGGACATGAACTATATCGACCCTGTTGCCATTACACAAAAGGTATGTTCCTGACTCTATATGAACAAGTATAAAATCTTACATGGTTGCCTAGGTCATCTCTGGTGTCTACCAGGGCGTGACGACCGTGGAACTGGACAACCTTGCGGCCGAGACGGCTGCATACATGACCACGCGCCACCCTGACTATGCCATCTTGGCTGCCCGTATCGCTGTGTCCAATTTGCACAAGGAGACCAAGAAGGCCTTTTCGCATGTCATTGATGACCTGCACGGCTATGTCAACCCCAAGACTGACAAGCACGCTCCTCTTGTCTCGGACGCCACCCACGCTATCATCATGAAGAATGCCGAGCGCCTCAACTCAGCCATCATCTACGACCGCGATTTCGGCTACAACTACTTTGGCTTCAAGACACTCGAGCGCGCTTACTTGCTCAAGCTCAACGGCAAGATTGCCGAGCGTCCGCAGCACATGTTGATGCGTGTGGCTGTGGGTATCCACGGCGAGGATATCGAAGGCGCTATTGAAACTTATAACCTCATGTCCGAGAAATACTTCACCCACGCGAGTCCCACCCTCTTCAACGCGGGCACTCCCCGTCCCCAGCTGTCATCCTGCTTCTTGTTGACCATGAAGGAGGACTCGATTGAAGGCATCTACGAAACCCTGAAAATTTGCTCCCAAATTTCCAAGACCGCGGGTGGTATCGGTCTCAATATCCACCAGATCCGCGCTTCCGGTTCGTACATTGCCGGCACCAACGGCTATTCCAACGGCATCGTGCCCATGCTCCGTGTCTACAACAATACGGCCCGCTATGTCGACCAGGGTGGTAACAAGCGCCCCGGTGCATTCGCCATCTACCTCGAGCCTTGGCATCCGGACGTGTTCTCGTTCCTGGATCTTCGCAAGAACACGGGCAAGGAGGAGAACCGCGCACGTGACCTTTTCTACGCTCTGTGGATCCCTGATCTGTTCATGAAGCGCGTCGAAGAGAACGGCGAATGGAGCTTGTTCTGCCCAAGCGAGGCGCCGGGCCTGCATGAGGTGTGGGGCGAAAAGTTTGAGGAGCTGTACCATCAATACGAACGCGAGGGCCGCGCGCGCCAGGTTGTCAAGGCACAGAAGCTGTGGTATGCCATTCTGGAGTCGCAGACCGAGACGGGTGGCCCCTTCATGCTGTATAAGGACGCCTGTAACCGCAAGTCGAACCAACAGAACCTGGGCACGATCAAGTGCAGCAACCTGTGCACAGAGATCGTCGAGTACTCGAGCCCGGACGAGGTGGCTGTGTGCAACTTGGCCAGTCTTGCCCTGCCCACATTTGTCAAGAACCGCGAGGTCTTTGATTTCCAAAAGCTGCATGACGTTGTCAAAGTCGTGACGCGCAACTTGAACAAGATTATCGACATCAATTACTATCCCGTGCCTGAAGCTGAGCGCTCGAACTTGCGCCACCGTCCCATTGGCCTGGGTGTCAATGGCCTTGCCGATGCCTTTATGCTGATGCGCTACCCATTTGACTCGCCCGAAGCCAAGAAACTCAACAGCCAAATCTTTGAGACCATTTATCACGCCGCGCTGGAGGCTTCCAACGAGCTCGCAGTCTTGGATGGTCCCTACATGACTTATGAAGGCAGCCCGGCGTCCAAGGGCATCCTGCAGTACGATTTTTGGAACGTGACCCCTACCGATCTGTGGGACTGGGCCGGTCTCAAGGCCAAGATTGCACAGACCGGCTTGCGCAACTCGCTGCTGGTGGCACCCATGCCCACCGCCTCGACTTCGCAGATTCTCGGCTTCAACGAGTGCTTCGAGCCTTACACATCCAACCTATACACGCGTCGTGTCTTGGCCGGTGAGTTCCAGATCGTCAACCCTTGGTTGCTCAAGGACTTGGTCGACATGGGCCTGTGGAACGACGATGTCAAGAACATGATCATGTCCGACAATGGTTCCATCCAGCGCATCCCTAATATTCCCGAAAAGCTCAAGGCGCTCTACAAGACTGTGTGGGAGCTTTCGCAGCGTCATATCATTGACATGGCCGCTGATCGCGGTGCCTTCATTGACCAGAGCCAAAGTCTAAACATCTTCATTGGCGAACCCAACTTTGGCAAGCTGACGAGTATGCACTTTTACGGCTGGAAGAAGGGTCTCAAGACGGGCATGTACTACCTCCGCACGCGCCCTGCGGTGGACGCCATCAAGTTCACCGTGGACCAGCTGTCACTGAAGGAATACAAGAAGCTTCGTAGCCAAGAGGATAACGAGGCTGCCATGGTCTGCTCGCTGGAAAACAAGGATGCTTGTCTCAGCTGCAGCGGTTAAGTTGACCGTCCTTACCTATTCTCCTTCTGTATAGGCAAACCTTTTTCATTTCTCGCTTCATTTCCCTTTCTCCCGCCCTCTCTCTCCCTCTCTCTACATAATTACATTTCGCCTTCTTTTTTTTCTTTTCTCTATTGCTCATTTTCATACACATTCAAATTAAATGCACAGAAACATCACATGAATAAGTAAAGGGTATCAGTGCGGCTTTGTTCATCGCCTAGATTAGTGAGTACAAATATATAGTGCAGTAGTATACTAAGAAAAGCAGTAATAGCAGCATCCAATGATGACACAGCAGATGATGAGAGCGTAGACCCAGAGACGCGTGTAGTTCCGCGCCGTGAGTCGGCGATCGACACTGAGCTTGAGTCGGGCAGTGCCAACAATATCGGGATTATTTACCATCCACGCATTCAGTTTCTCCATGCGATTGCTGATGTCTTCATAGGCGGTCCGAGTACTGAGGACTTCCTGCTGGACCGCTTCCAGTAATTGCCGTTCGTGGTGATCTGCAGCATCTTCACCCTCACGGTGCACCAGAGTCCTGAACCGTAGCGTCAAGCGGTCCAAGGCGTTGTCGAGCTCCACCAAAGCTTTTTGGTACTCTGCAGCACTCGCTTTGGCGCGTTGGAGGCGATCGAGAAGGCCTTGAACAGCTTGCCATTCCCGGTTTGCTTGTTGCTGACAGGACGCGAGAATCGCTTGGGAAGTGCTAGGTTGAATGTTAGAGTATTTGTTGACCGCTAAGTGCGTTACATGGCTGGATGACTTACATGGTATTTGAGTCTAATGCATCTCTTTCCTTATCTCGGGAAAGACGTTGATGAGGGTGTATATTTCGGCTGTGTTCAAGACGGACGAGGTTGAGAAACATACGCTGCTCGACGGGGCTACGGGCTGTAAGGGTCAACTGGGTCTTTGCAGACGTGAGTACGACGCCTCGTACAGGGTTGTTTTCGTCCGGAGCGACAGAACACTCGGCATGAATCCAACCCTGATGGACAGGTTCAATACTAAGAACATCTTGGAGTGTCAACGGCTTGACTTGCGGGTCATTGTAGTTTCTTTCGTTTCCGTCACGTTTTCGTCTTTGTTCCGGCTGCAGGTCGTTGTCGTCGTTTTTGGCATATCGCCTAGACACAGTGGTTTCTTCGAGGTCGTCGTCCTCGGGTAGCACAAGAGTATGCTTCCAAGAATGGAACATGGCCTGAATGCGAGAAGGTCTGCGATGTCTGTCAACGGACGGGCTTGCATAAGCTGCTGGTGCGGGTGGCAAAGGCGCATGGTGAAAGTACAAAAATGCCCGGCGAGAACGAATTGGCAGAAGAGCGATGGAGGAGTCGAGGACACGGACGAGGACAAAGGAATGGAGCGCAGGCCAATGAAAGCAGAAAGTGTCAATGGTCTCCGGCTGGAAAGGCGGCGTGGGTTCTCGACGGCGTCTGACAGGCTTTCTCCGGGACGACTCTCTCACGAGGGGTGGGATATGGTAAACATAGCTGTTCATCTTGTGATATCCTAAGGAAAGTGATTGCCACTCCTGTCACACACAGAAACAGAGAGAAAGAGTATAACAGGATAAGCGTCGTAATGCCAAGATATCATCAAATCAAATCTCACCTCCCGCAAGCCATCAGACCAGAAGAAAATATTAAACCAGATTAGTCTCTGCTGTCATACTGCAGCAAGCTTCCGGGAGAAAATCCACTTGCTGATACCTTCCTTATTCGCGCTAACCATTTTGTTGCAATTAGTGCGACCCCAGTCCATGCGTCAATTTTCTCTCCTTCGCTTCAGCAAATCAGGCTATACTGTACATGTATACTTATAATAACTGAGCATATATTATTTTCAAAAAAACTGTACAAAAAGAATAAAAAGGAAAAAAAAGGAACGGTACGTATATACAGCTGCTTAGCAAGAGAGATCGTGAGGAATAAAGCGAGAGTGAATGTTTGGGGGGGGGGGAATGGAGTGATATTTAGGACGAAGACGAAGGGGAAGCAGAAAAGGAAGTACATGGGGAGGAGGCTGAAGAAGCAATGACCGACCACCGGCCAGCATCGCAGTTGGGAAGAACGTCGCAAGCGAGCGCTTTGTTGGAGGAAAAGACGTTGCCATCGTGGCGCATAAGGAGGAGCGGCAGCTCGAGGTATCGGCCGCCATCATTGCGGGTGACGAGCAGATCGTGGTTAGCGACCAAGAGATCGTGAGTCGGAGGAAGTTCGAGTGAGAGGCTCACCGTGCCTTCTTGGTCGTGATGCTCTTTGACATGCAGTGGGCCGTGGGAGCCAAGCCAAAACTCAAACAGCCTGCCAGGCACCGTGCCCTGCATCAGGTGCTGACCAACAAGTCGGACAGTATGGGACTGAATGACATAGTCAACCGAGGACACTACAGGCAAAGGCATAATGCGACGCGGCGGCGAGAGTGGCGGTGAATAGGACGAAGCGGTCCCTCGTTGGCTGGCGCCTGTGTTGCTGCTGCTGCTTGTGTAGCTACAGCTACTCGTCGTGCTCGAACTGCTGCTGCTGCTCGACCGTCGTCGCTGCTGCTGCAGCTGCTGCTGTGGGTGCTCGGAATGCACCAGATCCTCCTCAGGCTCATAGTAAGAATACTCAAACTTGGCGATGCCGACGATCGTCCAGCAGAGATAGTCGTCGACGCGCTCGACCGTCTCCTGTCCGGGTTTGTCCGTGACGCGTTTAGAGGGGAAGAAGTCGAGCCAAGTGGCGTTCATGGCTGTGTTTGATTCGTCATTGCTACTTGCTTCGTCACTGGGGATCGTCGTGGGGTTGGAAGGTACGGCTTTGCCGCTCGCGGAAAGATAAACGGGTTCTTCACCGTCGGCGGAGGAGGCCAGCTGCAGGGCAATTTTCTGCATCTGGCTCACGGGACCACATGCGGCCGGCGCAATGCACCCACGCTCCACCTTGCGAATGATCATCGATGGCGACGTGACGCCTGTCGTGGGGTCCTTGAGCACAATCTCGCAACCGTACGTGATGGGCACACCATTAGCGGACGACTGTGGCTGCTGCGGGGCACCGGCCTGGTCCATGTGGCTAGGCTGACGCACGACAATGATGTCAAAAGGCGTCCACGTCGCATTCTTTGCACAAAGCTGACCGTTTTGGGTGGTCATGTACTTTGTGCGAACGGTCTGCGAGTTGATGCGGTTAAAAAGCGAGACGGGCGAGTTGGCGACAATACAGCTCGAGGCGTTACGGGCCTTGCTGGTCTTTTTGCTGGGCTTGGAGATGATGGACACGGGCGAGGAGAAGAAGGTGGCGTATGGCAACTTGGGGGGTTGTAGCGTCTGGGGCTGTGCGGAGGATTGTGCGGGTTGGGGAGCGCCGAGACTGACGCGCAAACAGAACTGTTTTGCTTTGGCGGTGCCCGTGACATGCAGGTATTTGAAGCTGCCTTGACGGTCCACGTCCAAAACGATCTTCTGCTCCAACGGTCGCTCGCCGTTCTCGCATGCGATGGCCATTGAAACTACCGGTGCCGAAGTGGATCCGCCATCCGCTGCACGCAGGGACACCATAGGCGGAGGACACAAGAAACGCTTCTCGGAACCGTATGACTTTTGGGCAACGGCCGCGTGCAAGCAGGTGAGTGTGGTGAGTCGCTGACGAGATTGCTGCTGCTGCTGATTTTGCTGCTGCTGACTTTGCTGCTGCTGGGCAGGAGCTTGCCGCCGTCTCAGTTTCGAAGCACGCTGTTCATCCAAAGAAGAGGGCGCATGACGTCGTTTGGTAGGCACTTCGTCGTGACCGCCGTTAGAGTCCAAGAGGCTCTCGATGGACATGGCACGATGCGTGTTCTGCTGCTGACGGTGATTTTGCGGGTGGTGATAGCTGGGGTGTTTGGAAAGCGTGGAGGTATGTGTGGGGTCGGGGAGATGAATCGGGTGAGCTCGGTCGACGGCTGACAGTAGTGAGTCCATAGGTGACATGCCGATAAACTGGATCCGTTTACTGGAACCAAACACTTGTTCTGATATAATGTGTTGTTCCATGAAAAGAAGAGAGAAAGGGGGTCAAGGCGAAAATAACAGAAAGAACAAAGGAAGCAAAAAAAGGGGGTGATAGGGCAAATGGGTTCATTCAAATAAAGCTTTCCGCTAATATTTATTGGCTCATCCGTTCCAGAGATAAGATGGAGTTGTTATCACGTGTGCAAGTTTCCCACCCATCCTTTCCCAGGAGGGAAGCAGTGAATAGGTCAATGGCGATTCGGCTATCTATATACTCTCTAGATGCAAGCATGACCTCCCTCTTCACTCCTTGATCGAGCAGCAGCATGGACTTGCTATTGACTCCTTAAAACTGGGTGTGGGAATAGCCAAAGTTGGATTGGAGGAGAATGACAAATGCAGGCTAATCAATCTTTTGTCCAGCATCAAAAAACAAAAGAGATCCTTACCCGCACATTGGCCCAAGATGGAAATGATAAGGACGTTACTGATATGCATAAGCAATCTGATTCGCCCTGTCAGACGAGGTACTCCGATATATACGCTTGCCGTGGGAATCATTTGACGGAATTATAGACCTGATCTCCACCCATTCAGCCTACATCGCGGGAAATTTTTTCGATTGCGACATTTTGACGAGATACTCTCCTCCTGTTTGGTTTGTGCTGACCGGCCCGGACGGGGTTCTCTTCCCCTTTTCCTCGTCTGTTGCTTTGCTCTCCCCCAAAATTTTACCTCTTTTCTATTTACTCCCCCCAATGAGTTATTCGGTGATTCAATGCAAAGGAATGACTCGGAAGGCACGGTTGATAAAAAGTGACTTTTTCTGCTTCCATCTCGTGTGGAATTATATCTCAGAAGATGCACACCATGATCGTCTACGGGAAGAAAAAGACGGCTGCCTATGAGAACTGAATACAGAAAGGGAGAGCCTATTCGAAAATAAAATAGAGTGGGATGTATATAGACAGATAGATAGAGACATATTTACATAGACGCGCATGACACAGCACATTCCTGATTTTCTCACGCGACTTACCAACCGGCGCGTGTGCGACTCCGTTACGTCTGTCCGCGGCAAAATCTGCAAAATATTACTTTTCCACGCCCACGATTAGACTTTCAACGCCTCAATCCCAAATCCCGTATGAACGTTAGGTAGCCTGATCATATGCCTGCAAAAGGGCGCATCACCGGGTCATCTGGTACCACAACCCGTTGCTCGGCACTAATTCGCAACGGAGCACGACTAACCCACTTCCTTTT
>VAFG01000321.1:173947-225578 GCA_013461545.1 Syncephalastrum contaminatum | reverse complement strand
CGTCATATGCACCACATTATCAAACAGGCCCCCCCCCCCAAAAAAAGAAACAAATAAAAACAAATAAAAACACAAAAATGCATACATATGATATATTGGGTGACAAAAATAATAAAGTACAATATTACAATCCGCTTTCCATCGTTTGCTCCGTCTTGCTCTGTCGCTGTTGCTGCAAGACCGGTGATAGCGCGTGCGTGCTGCTGTTACCAACGCTGTACATTTCCCGCTTCCGCCGCGCGCGCATCTCGATCCGTTTCCGGGCCAGCTTGTAAGAATCAACGCCACAGCAAAGCACGTTATAGAAAAACTCGGGCAGGTATGACAGGTATCCATCCACAAGGGCCATCCAGCCCGTCATGCGAGGTACGTCTTCCTCGTCGTGTTTGGTAACCGCATCTTGCGGGCCAAAGTATTTGGTCATCAGAATAGTGGCCACGGTCATGACTGCACAAGTAATAATGACTTCCAAGCCATTCTTGACCGCTTCAGCTGGCCAAGCGAGACCGTCGCTCGAGTGTGTGCCATCGGTACCCTTGATGACATGGACGGTTTCCAGGATGGTGAGGAGGATGTCACCAAAGTAAAAGATGAACATGATGGGGCCCTTGACACACCAAAACATGCCGTGTGCGCTGATTTTACCGCGTTTCCATTCGTTGTCGAATACGGCGAGGTAGATAAATAAAGCCGACAAAATCAGGGACAGCGCGCCAAAGTTGACGATTGTCAGGTACACGTACGCGCCCTTGAAACTGTAAGAGCCATCGCAATAGCGACCCTTGAGCTCAGCAAAAATGGATACAAACGCGTCAATGATGGACCTGGACAGATTTGATTTGCATTAGCCTTACATCCAAAGCCACGGCTTATTTTAAAATTTACCAAATAGGGAACTGGAAAACGCAAATGTCGGTGATGATACGATAGTGGAAGCCAAACTTTGATTTTCTGCATGATGCGAGTCAATATAAAGAAGACGATTCATGCAAATAAGGGCTTACAAGTTGATTTTGAATAAGCCAAAGACCTTAGTCTGAATAGGCTCCTTAAGGTCGCCGGCTTCTTCGTAGTAAGGCTCCAGATAGGCCTGCAAGCAGGTATATAGGTTGTAGACAGCAAAGGCCTCAAAAAGGGTGGCAAAGAACATGATGGTCGTAGAGTAATCGTAACGAAGGTATGAGAACCACTAAACTGCTTATTAGCCGAGAAATTAGGGATTGTATGGTTGACATACGGATAAGGTAGCATAGACGGGCGGATAAAGCAATACTCGGAGTTTATGACGCTGTATCTTTGGGTCACTGCACGAAACAAGAAAAGATATTAATGTGGGCAATCCCAGGTAACATGCATCGCTCTCAAGGCTTACTAGTAGTTTCGACAGTGTTTCCAGATAGTAACCAAGGAGACTATCCAGATTATAGCGAGGAGAATCAAGCATACTAACCAGCCCCAAATGTGCCAATTCTCACTAAAGATGAATCCATAAGTCTAATCGTTCGACAATGGACACGTGCGGTCCATGAGATACTTACTAGGGCTGATGAATGAGATTGCTAAAGTTGAAGGACGGGTTACTGTGAAATAATAGATTTGGTTAATATCGCCAAAAAAGGTTCATGGAAACTCGAGAAAAGTTGTATAATACTTACAAACCACCGTCAGTCTGGAGGCCACCAGTGTTGGGGCAGGTGTCACTCGAACTGCTGTTATCACTGCTGCTGTTACCGCTGTCCATAGCAGTCTATGTTCCAAGGGAAAGGGTAACAGATGAAAAATGGAGAAAATGAAAAAATCAGGAGAAAGAGGGGTAAACGGCAGTAGCAAATTATGTATGTACAAAAGGGATTTGTTTTTTTTTAGGTGCAAGAGCACTGTGCCTCATAGAGACCGGAACAAGGCGCACCTGAAGGAGAATGTGTGGCGGCTGAGGTCGCACAAAGCTGCCTTGGCATCCCAAGGACCCTCCGCTTTTGCATGTTGAGCCACCTTTCTTCTGGTTTCTTCACTGCTTCGGATGTAATACCGACCTGACTTCATTGGCTCCGCTCCCCTTTTCGCCCATTGTTACATGCATGCTGGTTGGAACCCCTCCGTGCGCCTCGCCACCCAAGAAAAGACACATTTGTTTCATCTATTTCTGTTGCGCCACATTTCCCACTTTATCATACATACAGACACCGCTTATCCCCTCTCTCGTGCCTGACCGAGGGTAATTCATCGCCAGCCAGAGTATTGGTTTTAATGTAATTTCTAGTCTTCTATATGGAAGTGGACTTTGATTTTTTAACTTGAGCAGTAATGCCGGGTCATCTTTGCGAGGTTAAGTCATGATGCCAAGAATCACATTTTTTTGATACAAGAAATAGGGTTTGAAGTTCAGACTCGCGTAAACCGACGGCCCGCTTCTGCCGCCATGGACCCTTTAAACGATATTTACCCTTCCACATAAACACGGTTCTGTCCAACCATCATCCTGGAATAGGGCAGCCCATCCTCTTTTGTTTGACGTTTTTCGGTGATGTATCTCATTCTCTCGTCTTGTACATAGCTGCATATGAGGGACTTGCCTGATAAGAACAATTTAAAGTGCAATAAGTCTTTGTCATGCACTTTTATTTCGCTTTCAGGCTTCTTTTAAAAACTAGTCGAGGCTTTTTTGTCGGCGTTTGCCTCTACTTGTTTTTTCTGCTTCTTCCTCAATGTCCAAAGTGAAGCTTTTCCATCACGCTTCTCCTGTTGGGATCAAGCTGAAGAATGGTTCTTCAGTGGGTTTGGCTGAGTACATTAGCGAGAAGTGCCCGTCCATGGTCGGCCCTCAAGCCTGCTACAACCATACGCCTTATCTCTATAACGGCCATTTACAAACAGCCTATGCTGCCTATTACAACGGAACGCCTACTATGAACGATGTCTGCTACGAAAGGTAATTCATATTGCAATTGATCAGTACAGCTATAAATGTCATTGTTTAGAGAGATGTTGTCGATGCCTGATGGCGGCCAAGTGTCCCTTGACTGGACCCCGCCTCTCGCCCAGAAACCTCTCGATAACACGCCTACACTTGTTGTACTGCACGGTTTGACGGGTGGTAGCCACGAATCCTATATCCGTGGCCTTCTCGAAGTCGTACGTAACGGATCATGATGAAGAACATCCTCGTTATTCATGCAGAATATCACATCTAGGTCACGCGCCCTCCTTTTAATTACCGTGGTGTCGTATTCAACGCGCGTGGTTGTGCCAATACCGAACTTGCCACCCCTCAACTCTTCAATGGCGCCTACACCGACGACTTGCGCCGTGTATTGAAGCATATTGTCAAGGTCCTTCCCGAGGGCACTCCTCTCATCGGGATTGGGTACTCGTTGGGTTCCAACATTCTCGTCAAGGTAACGTCTTCTCTTGCAGTCCGTTTACAGTGGGTTCATGCGGTGTGATGTATAGTATCTCGGCGAAGAAGGCGATAAGGCGCCGTTCAAGGCAGCCATTTCTGTCGCCAACCCATTTGATTTTGTAAAGTGAGTACACACGACTTTTTGATCCCAGTAACTGACGTAGGATTATTAGCTCTGGCTATGCTCTTGATCGCGACTACTTTTCGCGGAATGTTTACTCGCGCAGTATGGCTGGTAATTTAAAGCGCGCTTTCTCTAGGTAATGTATTGCATATTAGGCTATATCATATGCTCATTACCCTGCAATACTTGTAGACACACAGAAATGTTATGCAAGCATCCCGATATCAACTTGGACGAAGTCATGGCTTCTCAGACGATCCGACAGTTCGATGATGCTTGCACGCGCCGCATCTTTGGTTATACCACGGTCAATAACTACTACCGCGATGCCAGCTCCTGTCGCTTCATTGAGCACGTGCGTGTACCGCTGCTTTGCTTCAACGCTCTCGACGACCCGATCGCGGTCGAAGAATCCATTCCGTATGACGAAATCAAGATCAACCCATATGTTGTTCTCGCCACTACAGAGAAGGGCGGCCATCTTGGTTGGTTTGAGCACAGCTGGCAGCCAACACGTTGGATCGTCAAGCCACTCGCCGAGTTCATCGTTGCCATGTTTGAAGCCCACGATATACGCACTAAGCCTCTGCATTTGGACCCCGAGTCGATCGACAAGAGCGTCGATGAGATCCAGGCCAAGGAGTAATAGAGGATACTAGACTACATCACATTTTTATTTATATCGCATCATTGCATGCACCTTTCATTTCGTTCTTCTTTTTCCAGCACGCAAAATATACCGCACTCCAACAACTTAGAGCTTGGCTTTCTCGGCCTTTTTCATCATCGTCTTTTGATTGGATGACAGCTTGACGTTCTCCTGCGCAATGATCGTGGCGAGTCGTATGACACGTGAACTCACTAGATGCCTCGTTAGATACAGGAAAGGTCAACAGTACATTCAAACGTACCTGCCGCGTTATCACGTCTGTTCTTGCCTTCTCTACGGAACTGTCCGATGCGATCTGCCAAGTTCCATAGATGCCCTTGCGGAAGCAAGATCCCGTTCGACAATTCGGGCATAAATTCGGCACTGAGGGAAAGTTCAGACCACGGTTTGGGCTGTGTATGATGACGCATTCTGAGGATTCCCAATTGCGCATACGACTTGAGGGCGGTTCCAAGCGACTCTTTGTTCACTGCCTCTAAATAACTCTAGTAAAGACTGGGTTAAATTTCATTGACGAAATATGTGATACTACAGGAATTACCAAATCGCCTTGATAGTAAAGTGTTTTACCCAGGGACTGCAACCGACTAGCGAACATAGCCGAGTCTACCCAAGGCGCAGGGTCGCCTGGGTTTATACTAGGTGGCACCAGGGAGAAAAGACTGACACATGCGAGCCAGTATGCATCCACGAACGGCCAGATGAGGAAACACAAGAAATCTAGATAGTACATAAAATGTGATGAGTCCATTGTACTCTCATAAGGAATACTCATACCATAGTTTTCGCGGCCGCAGTCCCATTCTTCATCAGACAAACCAATCCAACCATCCTCGCTGATGCACAAGACGCGCTGATCCACTAGCCACTGTATGGTGCGCTTAGTGTTACTCTCGACACCACCTGGCTTATAGATCATTTCCAATTTGAGGAGACCTGACAAGAAGCTAACTTGGTCCAGCAGCTCGGAATACTGGAGACGCTGCTTGAGCTTGCCTCCGCCTCTCTTCACCATCGTATAGAGCGCAGCACACACAATTGCTGTAATAGTTATGGCGATATGAGTACATGATTAAAGTGTGTATACGTGCGTAGCTTACATTCTTCCACGAAAAGGTGAATGACTTGATTTCGATAGTATGACAGTTCAAAGCGGTCAATGCCATAGTATGTGGGCTCAAGAATATCCTTTTGTTTATGTTCACCGATCAGATCCTTATGGATAGTAAGAGACCTGTTTGACCAACAACCCAATGAATCAGTAAGCTGCCTACATTTCTGTGCGTCGTACCGTTCGACCACCTCCTCCGTGGACATGCCATGAAACTCTGCAACGCTGCCGCCTTTGGCTTTGACCATATTAATCATCCAGTCGACGCGCCGCACGAGCTCGCTTTTGCCCACGCCGCGACCACGCAATGTCAAAATCACAGTGCCCACCAAAGCGGACGGCATAATTACCGAGGCATTATTCTATCCAAGATGCTCATGAGTCTGCCAGTGTTTACTTGTTTCCATACGATCTGCATGGCACGAGTAGCTTACGATATCAGCAAGGGCTCTACGTTTGAAAATGATAAGTCATCAACTGCATGTCGGCAAATATACGTATATAATGCATCGTCAACTGGCGTTAAACTTACTTGTAGCCGAAAGATTTGATGATAATATTGCGGTCATTACTGTTTTCAAGACGGAGAGTACTATGTACAGGCATATTGATTAGTCAAAATGCTTTGTGCATCTCAAATGCTCATGGTTGTTTACCTCCTGTGCTCAAGCTCATTTTGAAGCCACTCGCGTAAAGAATATGGCTTGCCAAGTCGGACTACATCAACGAGCGACGATTATTACACTTAAAATAAACGCAGTTACCTATCATATATGTGCTTACCGTCCACTTGACCCCACTTGACTTGCAAGACATTGGCACTCTTCAAGAGACCCCTTCATACGGAAAATATGTGCGTCAAAATACGTCAAGATGTACAATACCGTATGTGTGGAGATTAGGCTTACCATAAACTTTCTTTTTCTTTGGGAACGCCAAGCAATTCATTCGCGTAGCTAATCAAATCATAAGTGATATGTGTATGAGTACGGGCATCAGTAGACTTCCTTTCTTACATACGTTGATGTCTCGATGATTTTGTCGTAGCTAGCAGACAGAGGCACAATATAGCAGTCTTCTACGCGATTATCCATGATGGCATTGAGAATAATTTTGATGAAGCCCAGTTTCGGAGCCAAGAGCTTGCCGATACGCGATCGTGTGCCTTCGACAAAGCATTGCAAATTCACTAACACACAGATAGCACCATGAGCGGAACCAGAGAATAAATAAACTAAGTCACGCGTCTCCTCAAGCCTTTGCGGACAATACGTACTGCCTTCCAACATAAGTGTCGTAATGTATTCCTCAAGCACGGTCTTGTATAACATGTCGTCGCCCCACTGTCGGCGGATATACAGCGCGCCTGATGATTTCATAATATTTCCCAGTCCGGGTAGATTCATGTTGTTTCCACCAATAACATGAGGTAGCTGGATTCCTGAGATAAAGGAAAAAGATAAAAAAGAGGATTTGGGATGGAGTCAGCCATAACACAGGCCTTTAGGTAACGCACGCATGACACGCTGTATTCCTGATAGCACATACCGAGTCGAAACATGACATAATTGATCACGAGGTAATCAATGTGGGACCTGTGAGCAGGAAGGAATACCAAAGATTGCTTGCGCCTTTCCGCCTCTCGTGCCACGCGCTTCAACTGGATTCCATAGCAAAGAAAAGGAAAAAGAGACAAAGATATGTGTGTGAATTCCACCCATCACATGCTCATCCTTTTCCCGTCACGGATATTGACCATGGCTTACCTCGTCCCATTCACTTTCTTTGATATAGATACCCTGGTTGTAAAGACGGGCCAGCCCAGAATTGACAACGAACGCCAGTGACCTTTGCATGAAATTGCATTTAGTAAGGTTACATGTGTGATACATGCTTAAATAAAAAACAAAACATCACTTGTCTCGCTTGTTCCACGTACCTGACGATCCGCGGACTATCCATAGTAACGACGCACTCATTTGTAATTTTCTGGGCAATGACAAGCAATTCTTGTCGCCTAGCCTCTTTGAGCCTCTGATAATAACGTTTTTGCTTTGCTGGTGCCATCTTTTTTGTTTCCAAGTATTTCTCCATTTGCTGGGAAGACTGCTGACTCGCCATCGCGTCAATCACGTTGGCCACTGCATGCGTTAAAAAGGAGCACCGGAAAATTATGTATGTTAGATCCAAATATGCTTATTCAGCCGAGCTGTCGTATTGGGATAAAGTAATTCAGGTACCTTGAGTGCTACCGAGTACAAGTTCTTTCATTTTGGTCGAGAAGCCAGGGTAAAGGATTCTGTTGCCGATATACTTGTTGTATCCGCGCCAGCCCTGGAGGGCATGAAACAAAAGCAAGGTCAATTAGACAGAAAAGCATCTACAACGGAACAGACCTCTCCTTGATAATGCAACTTGATATTGGTAACAAATGCCAGTGGACTGTCGCGTAAATGCTGTGGCTCGCGTGCCCTGATAAACGTCCATCGTTTAAATAAACAGGTTGGTATATTGTTTTCGTCCATCTTGTTAACAAATCCACTATCTCACATGATATTACGGTGTTGATTGTGTCGGTTCATGGCGGAGGGTAGCGTTGCCTATTATTACGCTGCAGTCTTTTCAAAAATGGGCTTTGGAGTGGGAAAAGAGAGAAAAACGAGATTCATGACGCAAAAAAATATATAAAATGAAATTATCCTTTTCCCCACATTATCCGCTCTTCACGTGGCAACTCAAGACGAGATAGGGGACATTCCTATTTTGTTGGTGCGAATTCGTGTCGCCTCTTTCTCATTTTCTTTTATTCGAAAACAAAAAGGGACCAAGCAAAGAGAGAAACGAATTTGGAGATGCATCAATATATTTAGGCAGAAGCCTCGGCCTTCTTCTGCTTCTGGGCCTGCGTGTCTAATTGTAAAAGCCAACAATGAGCCATTGCGCTTTTTCACTTGTCAACCAAAAGAATTCAATAACTTACTCTCACGGAAGCCGTTCAAGAAGCGACGATGGACCTGCTTCAGGTAGCTCATGCGGCCAGTACCAGTGGTCTTTCTGCGCTTAGCCTTCTCGGACCAGTTGTCTATGAAAACATTACAATTGGAATAAGCACCTACTATGATGATTCAAAAAAAGAAAAAACTTACACTTGCGGATCTTAGCAGCGGGGTAACCGCACGAAGCGCAGGTCTTCTTCTGCTTGTGGAGCGAGCGTCTGCCGCAGCGACGGCACAGCGTGTGCGTCTTGGTCTGGCGCTTACCGAACGAGGTGGTACCCTTGGTCTATAGGATGATGCAAATTATAGGGTGAATGGAATGTCCGAGATGGGTTGACAGAACCCCCGCTCTCCTTCATCGATCCATCCATCGATCCATCCATCCATCGATGTATTCATTCATCCATTCGTTTCTCGTATCGATACGTGTGGTTTGCTGAACGGGAAGGAGACGGGAGCTGCAGCGATGTTGTATGTCTACGTACCATTTTGCAATGCCGTTAACAAGAAAGAGGGGTTGCAATCTATGGCGGCATCCCCAACTGAAGGCCCCTCCGCTCACACAGCGGACTCCCAAAAAAGGAAGTCGTCGTCTACTTCTCTACCAAAACTGACATACCACTACTTCCACCGTTCTCTCTGTTTTTCGCTCTACTATCCGTTGACCATTTACCTAAAACATTATATGTGCTATCACTTCTTGCTATTACTTCTTTTGAATAATTATATACATAAACCTATATAAACGGATATGTTGTAATCATCATCGGCTGTATATTAAGTCCTTACATCATCAGCAGTGCGTTTGACATGTATTCAATAGGATATAGACAACACCATACATAAGAGACATGTACATAATTTTTTGTTTTATGGTAGCCTATGCATTGTATGGATAGCATTATATAAAGATTGAGTGAAAGTGTAGGCGTTTTCCCTTGATGATCGGCAGCAGCGTAATTATCATCAGCCACTAACAAAGAACTCTATGACTAGTTCGCGCCAAAAAAAAAAAAATTGCAGCACGTCTTCCATACACAAACATGCTATCTAATGCACGGGGTATTATTTCACGGGGCCTCAGCTAAGGGAAAGCATAAATGATATCGACATATAACTGTAGTTGTGGCACTTTGAATTGGGCACACTCATGGAGTATTGCCAAATAAATCGACTACGCAAAAAACTGGCGTACGCCGTCGCGAGTATTCCTCATTAGCCCTGTTCCAGTGTCCGCCTCTGATGACTTTGATGGCCTGGTCCGCCGATCGTCCCCTCCTATACCTGTTGCTTCAAATACATACATAGTGGAAACGCGGCGTCTAAGCACGGCAACTCAGACAGACATAAGAAACGCATTCTCTCGCTACCTTGAATGCATTCATTCGGCCACATGCATAAACCACAAAAGCTATTATTGGTCATTTCATCCTTTCTGGAAGATGTCGCCTAAGCATCATTTCGGAGGGTAGCTCTCCGAAACAAGGAATAGGGCAGTGTAGCAGATAATCGAGGGTCCAGCGAGAAAAAGGCAATATATGTAACTTTATTTTCAAAAAGCGCATCACAAGTAGTGAGATGAGCTGCAAAATGGATTAGAAACTACAGTGGAACTTAAAGAAGATCAGCAACAAACGAAAACCCCCATCTCGAGCAATTTCGAAAGGGGAAGGGAAAAAAGTTCCCGTGCGCAAGCTCCCTTGCCCTGTGAATGTTTATAGAAGCCGTATATAGGCAAGATCGCAGTCGGGCATCATGCATATGTGTATGTACTACAAGTCCCTACTGGGAGAGACTATTTTATATCCCACATGTGTACATGTATGTATATGTGTGTATGCATGCTGCGGGTGCTCAGCCAAAAGAATAGCGAAAAGTATGTACTACTGGGTGATATCATGTAATGTCCCTTACCATACACTCACAGACATATGCGCATCTGCATATGTATGTTTAGTCTCTGTTTTGGGATCGGTCGATACCGCCGCTTGTTGATTTCGTTCTGACAAGGGCGGCAGGCTCGGAACACGGAATACCATGTTCATGTGAATAGTTGCTACATAAACGAAATTTAGATTGCTAATGGATTCGATGGTGTATAAATAAGGGCTAAATATTGTAAAAGCGGGGTCTATACAAGAGCACCGGTGTGGTCCACGGAAAATGGGCGCATGTAAAGCAAAGCGTGGTGATAAGATAATGTAATATTTGTAAGAGAGCGAGTAGTACGTAGAAAGAGGTACAATGCTATGAAAGGTACAGGAACAGCTCGGCCACATGGCCCGGAAAGGGAAGTTGAGCGATCACGAACCGTGTGCCGATTCATGTGAGTTGCTCTACATTATGCAGGAGCACATCGAGTTGCAGTAAAAGCACGCTTTAGCTGGCACTCTGGAAAACAAAAAGAACAAAGACACAGAGTAAAAGAAAAGGGGATGTGCGTATATGTGTGAAGAGGGGGGGGGGAGGGAGATCGGCGGGAGTGTGTATTCTTCTCCATTATTGGGTACGATAGCAAAAAAAAAAGTTGTTTGTGGTGGTTGAAACAACAAGAGGGAGCGGTGGGATTCGTATGACGCGAGAGAGGATTTCTGGTGCCGAACTGAACAAGCGAAAAGGCAAGGTAGAGGGAATAATGGATACTGTATGTACTGTACTTTAGACGATGAGCGCGCAGCTCTGAAACCGAGAAGCACGCGATGCATGTTCCTTGTCGGCAATGTGCTGTGTGGATCAAGTGTCACACAAATTTATGGATGAAGAGCGGCGGCAAACCCTATATCGGCCTCAGAATCATTTTATGCACTCCGTACGATTACTCACCTATAAATGTTGTCTATTTGGTCAAGATATACAGGAGCATGATCTTTGGTATCTCATATACTCCAAGGCAACAGGAACAGACAGACTTGTGAACGAGAAGAAGAAAAAGAGAGCGGAAGAGTAAAGGATGCAGAGTAACCAGTTTGGGGGGAGTGTTACACGACTCATTTTGACCGTGGTCTGGTGCCTACTTTGAACTCTTTACGTTCGCTTTCACACTTTTTAATTTTTCTTTTTTATACCTCTCTCTAAACGAAAAAGAAAAGAGACAAAAGGCGATCTGTGGTTCATGGAGGTCAATGCTTCAGTAGAGAAAAAAGGCTTTGAGAGTGAACCCACCGCGTCGGTGCTGCAGGACAGTGTTTCCGTTCCGCCCAACCAGGTCGTCGTCGATCCTTCATCCCACCCACACCATTTACAGCAGCACCAACAGCAGCAGCAAGAACACCATCCAACATCGCCTGTAACGAGTAGTGCATTCTACCCTTCGTATGACTCGTCCTTTTATGCACCGCCCCCTTCCCCTGGTTTTGACTATTCCCGCCACCCACAACACCAATACCAACAAGGACAGCATCCCCATTACCAGCAACAGCGCGCCTACTCTGTCACTACGATGCCAACCGAACTTCAAAAGTCTGTGCTACGCCATCAGCAGCATCTGCAAGAACAGCAGCGTCAGCAACTCATGGCAGACCAGCCCTGGTGGCAATACTATTACCAGCTTTATCACTACCATCCTCCGCCAGGCCGCAAACCTACCGTTTTTGGTCCTTATCTCCTGCTCCAGACCCTGGGTGAGGGCGAGTTTGGTAAAGTCAAACTCGGTATCCACATCGACTCCGGGCAAGAGGTATGTTTTGCAAGCTCGTTTGTTCACTCTCTCTAAGTTTTGTTTTATTCTCACAAAAGGTCGCCATCAAACTCATCAAAAAAGACAATATCGACTCATCCTCGCGCATGAGTAAAGTCGAGAGGGAGATTTCGGTATTAAGAGTAAGTCTGTCACTATGCCGCCAAAAGAAAACAGAACGACGTCAGCTCACAGTTTATCTATCTATTTTTGAAATGCAGAAAGTACGGCACCCTTACATTGTCAAGCTCTACGACGTAATTGAGACCGAGAAATATATTGGCATTATTTTGCAATGTGCTTCAGGTACGCATTTCTATTTCTATTTTATTTTTATTCTTTTTGCTGACATGCTCCTTGCTTGCTTTCCACTAGGTGGTGAACTGTTTGAGTATATCCTGGCACATCGATACCTAAAAGAAAAGGACGCTAGTCGACTGTTTGCACAGCTGATTAGCGGTGTGCATTACATGCATCAGAAGCAAATCGTACACCGCGATCTTAAATTGGTACACAGCACTCCTTTTCGCTCGCTTGCCTACAACTAACTCAACACTTTATTTTTTATTTATTTTCCATCTTCTCTATAGGAAAACCTACTTCTGGATGGTAACCGCTGCGTCATCATTACCGACTTTGGCTTTGCCAATCAATTCAACTCTGCCAAGGACGATCTCATGTCCACCTCGTGTGGCTCCCCTTGCTACGCCGCACCCGAACTCGTCGTTAGTGATGGCCTCTATGTGGGCTCAGCTGTCGATATCTGGTCGTGTGGCGTGATTCTGTACGCCATGTTATGCGGTTATTTGCCTTTTGACGATGACCCGG
This sequence comes from Syncephalastrum contaminatum, assembly GCA_013461545.1. NCBI lineage: Eukaryota > Fungi > Mucoromycota > Mucoromycetes > Mucorales > Syncephalastraceae > Syncephalastrum > Syncephalastrum contaminatum. The sequence continues at coordinate 212,773 of VAFG01000321.1, read as the reverse complement.
CCAACCCGGACGGCGACAATATCAACCTTCTCTACAAGTATATCCTCAACACACCCCTCGGCTTCCCTGAGTATGTCAGTCCAGAAGCACGGGATCTGCTGCGCAAGATGCTCGTTCCCGATCCGGCAAAACGTTGCACGATGCGCACCATCATGAATCATCCTTGGCTTCAGGCTCATCGCGATCTGTTTGAGAAGTCTATTTTCGAGCTCGAGGAAGAAGCGGCCCGTGCGGCTGGTCTGCCTATGCCCGAGCCTCCTCATTCGCCGATACCCACTCCCACCACTCCCGCCCACGTTCCCGATACAGACGATGCTCAACTCGACGAAAAGAAGGATGCTGTCGTACCGACTATGGACAAGGATGAGGAAGAAGAAGAAGACCAGAAAGATGACGATGACCAACGTGTACCCGACACAGATATGGACATCGATGACCCCACTAACAGAAAAGAAGGCGAGGAAGAAGTCAAAGAGAAGCAGCATGATATGCTTGCTGAGAACGAGGCTGAGAAGATGCCCGAAATGGATGAGCTGCAAGGAAATGTCCAGCAAGACAAGCAACCTCACAACGTGTCCTCATTTGAACTGCCTCAATCCGTCCATACCCAGTCCGGTGTGACCGACAAGGACGCCATCATGACCGAGTTCCCGCCCTCTACCACGGCTACCGTCACCGCGAGCTCACCTTCTCCCTCATCTCTTCCTCTTCAAGACCGCCCGCTTCCGGCCGACCCGCCTGTGACGCCTCAGCCATCCTCAAGCAAACGGGCCCATCAGCGCGGTACAGAGAAACTCCTCAGTTTTTTGTCGGGCTCCAAGACACCCCCACACCAGCAGGACAAGAAACATCGCCCCATGTCCATGCAAACACCGCCTTCGTCTACTCAGCGTCGGACTAGCACAGCCACTCCAGGCCACTCTATATTGCATGCTAAATTCTTGTCAAGCGTCCAACAACAACAGCAGCAGCAACAGCAGCAGTCCCCTCAGGTCAACGAGGACGTGCTCAGCGCCAGCTTGAGCTCCCCGTCGACTCACCATCAGCAGCAGTGCGCACAAGAGCAGCAGCAGGATGGTCTGGCACCACTCGTGTCCGATACACGGCGAAGCGTGCACCAGCCGCGCCCTACGGTCGGCACCTCGCACCCCGTCCGTGGCACGCGCCGCAAGGCCCTAAGTCTGCTTGTCAATCCCATGGCAACGGATTCTCACCCGGACAAGAAGGCACCGTTTGCCACGCGTCGACAGACCACCGCACACCGGCCTGCCTCGCAGCCACGTCCTTCCAGCACCGCGCCCGCTCGCAAGCAACAGCAGCAACAGCACGGCGTCAAAGTCGTCGTGTCCAAGGACCCTGGCTCGGACGACACTCCACCCAGCCCCACCTCTCCAGATGGCAAGCATCGTAGCGCGGGCAAGAAACTCATGGACTGGTTCAAGAAGAAACCTTTGAGTAAGTTGCTTTGACTCGCGATTTTACAGAACATGTGAGCTCATTATTCTTTGAAACAGGTACGGCCAAACCGAATGGCGAACTCAGTTTCCGCAACACACCTACGCCCGTGTCACGAACGCTCGGCTCGTACGCGGTCGACTTCAAAGACGCCAAGCTGCGCACACATCACGGCGCAGTGGACCAGGATGCACTGACGTCGCGGCCACCCCAAGAGGTCGTGCACGAGGTACGTCAGACCCTGCTGTCCATGGGCATCGACGTCAAGGACGATGGAGAGTACAAGGTCAAGTGCGTGCGACGCAAGCGGCAGACGCTCGCGCCCGCTGTTGACTACAAGAAACGGCGCATGATGATGTCTCAGACCACGCCCAAGATCCGAATGCTACTGCGACGTACGAGCAACGCCACCAACGACGAAGTAGCCGCCGCTGCTGCTGCTGGCAACGAAGGCGAGACGAACCCGGTATATGGCGACCCTGTCATGGACCCCGGTGAGGAAGTCAGGTTCAGCGTCGAGGTGTGCAAGATTAAGAATTTACCCGGCCTCTACATTGTCGACGTCCGACGTATGCGCGGCAACGTCTGGTCATACAAGTTCCTCTACCACGCTGTGCTCGATGCGCTCGATCTTGGCAGCAAAGGCGGCTACATGTCGACGCGCGCACCCAATGCTTCTAACACCAATAATACCATGCTGCAGCCGAACACGCCCCAGCAACAGAAAAATCACCATCGGGCAAGCACCGCGAGTAGCAGCAATGGCAGCAGCAGCGTTGTCTTGGAAGAAGAGATCATGAGCCCTTGATGATACCACCCCATCCTTTTATCCCACCCATTCACCCGTTTTCCACATAAATGATAAAAATGCATTCGTTTGCAGCGCAAGCTAAAAAGCTTTGTTTGTGTTTAATGTATACGAAGTACGAGATAATGGAAAAAAAAAGAGAGAGACAATGGAATTACAACACGCAGAAAGAGAGCAGAGAACCCTCTCTCCAGCTCGGTACAACTAATTTACAATTCGTCACGATAATTGAGGGCGTGCTTCCATGCCTCGAGCAGGTTTTGCAAGCGAGTGAGCTGATGGTCAATCTGGTGGGCAGACTGGACACGTGCCTGGAGCATATAGCGACGGATGTTGGCAAATACGTTTTCGACATTGTGCTTGGCGAGCGACTTGCGGTCCTGGAAGCTCTTCTCGAGGTGGTTTTGAATCCAGTCGAGCTGGGCCTCAGTGTAGCCGATGCGCTTGTAGGCTTGGCGCTCCTTCTCGCGCCAGAACGTGCCAAACGACTGCTTCCAGCCCTCGGCGGTTTCCCGCACATTGTTCACCTTATCTGCCGCAGCCGACGAGGCGGCGTGGACGGCCGACTCGAGAGAGCGGGACTGAGCAGCGGAAATGGCGTGCGAGGACGAAGCGGCTTGCTGGGCGAGGCTGTGACCTTCGTCATACTGACGCCACCACCAATGCGCGAGGCGGTCCCAGAAATCAAAGACGGTGTCGCGGACGGTGTAGACGATCGACCACAGGTAGCTCTGGGTGGCATCCGCAGCTTGGCCAGCGTAGTCCACGGCAAAAATGCGATAGGCATTGATATCGTCCTGGATGGCATCCACAGCCGCCTTGGCCTGGTCCTTGCGGAGCTTCTGCTGCTTGTGGAGGTTGGTCTCCACCTGGTGCCAGAATTTCTTGTCACCGATTTTACGCACATCCGGGGTGGACTGCATTGCGTGCTTGACGGTATCAACCACGTGCTGGATCTGTTGCTCGTTGAGTTCCTTGTTATGTTGCGCACGGCTCTTGAGCTTGGACTCGAGTTTCTGAGCCCAGTGGTGGAAACCGCTGTCATCGTCTTGGGCCTCCTCGGTGGGGTTGCGCTGGTGGGGCTTGCCGAGGAAGCGGCGGTACCACGACTCGGTTGTAAACGCAGCCTCAAGGTCGTTGGCCATCTGCTTCCACTGCGCCTCCGTCACCCATTTCTTGCGGAGGGCTTGATGTTTGGCGTGGTCGAGGGCCTCTGTGACGCGCTCGCGCGTGAGATCACCCCGGATTTCAAGCGAACGCAGGTCATGGCCGAGCTGGTCTGTCAAGGCCTGCACATGGTCGCGCGAGACGTGGTGCTGTTCCTCCAGTTTGATCTTCAGTCCTTCCAGCAGACGGTTCACTTTCTCGCCAAACAGGTCCATGTTAAATGCCACCGAGTCGCGGTAGTACTTTACGGTCTGGAGCAGCTGGCTCTCATCCTTGGATTGCGGATGCGGGATGTTGTACTTTTTCAGATAGGCTTCAGCGGTGTCCTTGGTCCAGTCCGTGACATCGTTGATCTTCTCGTTCACGTCGGCTGTGGGTGTTTTCGTTTTACAACGGTTTATTCGAAGAGTACTTTAGTTATCGTGTCGCTGACGCGTCCTATAAAGTACAAACCTTTTACATAAACGGTGAGTGCTGTACCGAGTACAAGCAACCACAAAACGGGTCGTAACAGCATATTTGTTCAAGTATGATAAAGAAGAAAAAAGAAAAAGAAAAAAAAAGTGATCACACTGCAGCGAACGCGGAACCAGTATTTATGCGTACCGAAAAAGAAGACCGCTGCAGTGCGTCACCCACGCGCAATTGTCCCAGCCAAAACTTCTTTTCCTTTTTAGTCCATCGTGGCAGTGACGAAACTGACCACTGCCTCTTGACATTGGGTATTATTGCATGCTAACTTGCCGTATCGTCATCCTGTGTTTCTAGTTGCACACGAATCAGATACAAAGAAGCTTACGAGTGCGCACATAGTCGAAGATTGGATCTTGTTCACGTACGGGCGAGATAAAAAAATATTTCAAGGGTCTTTCGGGATACCAGCAAGATGATAAATGAAGCATGCGCGGTATCGGGGATCACTGGAAGCGCCCGGAAGACTTCTGTTAGGTTCCAGCAAACGCATCATCATAAACGCATGGTGTGTATGATGGATAATACTTTTCTCTTTTTGCATGTTGCGACAAGATGGAAATATATATACATATGCGTGCAGGATAATATTTGGTAAACTTCAACAATGTCATCCGTTTATTTGCAAAAGGATGGAGTCAAAAAATAATCAGAGTGAGAGTTTCCTCTGATCAGATCGGTCGATGTGCCGGACGCGCTGTCAACCCGACCAACTGTCTCAGCCCCGCCAACATTATGATCTACGACGGGTGGACTATGTGCCATACTTGACGTAATCTGGAAATCGGTATCCAAATCTGGAGATACTTTTTTCTCTATAGACAAAAGTTGAGAAGCGTAAATGATCCATGCGTGAACACAGCTATCCTTGTATAGGATATTAGTCAAAAGGTATGGAGTAGCAAGTGCATTAAGATGCATTTTCAATCAGTCTCTTGTGTGGGAATTGCTCCTGCCATTGGCGTCATTTAATTGGATAACGTGTTTGTAAAAATGATGGGGCAAAATCGCCACTATTTTTTTTTTCTTTTTCTTTGTGATTGATGGTACGTTATTTTGGTGTTATAAGAATTGCAAGGTCATAACTGTATTTCACGTAGAAAGGAGAGATCTTTGGCAATCCCCTTGAGAAGGACGGAATGAGCTTTTGCTCACTGTTACATCACTTTATGTGATGCTGACATCTCTGCTCCTTTGGAGCATCTTGGCACATTTGCCTCACTTTTTTTTTTATACCAATAGTACAAATGATAAAACTGAAAAAAGACTTACGCTATTATTCTTTCTCTTCAAAAGAAAGAAAGATATATATAGCATCAGCGTCTACTAGGAATGGTCATGTATCGGCCCAGCTGGAGTCGAACGCGAGTACGGTTTGGCCTTGAAGGAACGCCCTGGAAGGCGGCGAGACCAACAAAGCAAAAAAGTACACATGAAACTGAAGGCTGTTTGATAGGATACAGACTACACTCAAACAGGGGCTGCAAGGGGTATCATGTTCCCGGTGTCCATATGTCTCCACCATTTATCTTATTTATCTGTCTGTTAATGGTAGCTCTCTGCTGTCTATTCAGCTGTAAGTCATGTCATGTCATGTATCGTAATAAGCACTCTTTCGGCCCTTCCTTCCGTTCATCTGTCCGCATACCATCCAACCCTCATTTTTACGTGCATTTACATTACTGACGTTTATATTCATTGACCCGCACGAATAAAAATCCGCATTATTGCGTTACATACTCACCCTCACCCTCACCCTTTATTTTATTATATTTTATTATTTTGTTTACATTTCTTCGCTTCATGCCATACCGTTCATTATCTTCCGAACAAAGATGAAGTTTTCTCACTCGCTTCAATTCAATGCTGTGCCAGAGTGGAAGGATCACTACGTCGCGTACGTTATACAAACCATTTCAAATCAAACAAACAAGCAGCTAATTTCTTGCGCAGATACGACTCATTAAAGCGACTTATCTTTGAAAAGGAACGAGCCAACGTCGATGCAGCCAACAAACGCCAGGACACAGAATCTACGAACCAGCTGCAGCACCAGGACGACTCTGACGAAGTTTTTCTCAGTCTTCTAGACGAGCAACTGCATCGTGTCGTTGATTTCTATGACAACAAGCAGGCTGAGCTCACCTTTCGCCTCGAGCGTCTGGCTGACCAGTCCACTGCTTGTCCCGAGGACGCCAGTTCACCACAAAGCATCCGTTATGCCTTTCGCAATACAATCGAGATTGAAGAGCCTGAAAAGCCCTCTCGCTCGTCCCTGACCGTACCTGATACCCTCCACGAACGCAGGTCTTTTGAATCACGCCTATCCACGCAAACTTCCCGCGAATTCGTTGAGCATCTTGTCGACGTGCGCGCGGAGCTGGTATCCCTCTATGTGGCCTACAGCGAGCTTGAGTCGTTCGTGGAGCTCAACAGGAGCGCGTTTGACAAGATTCTGAAGAAGTATGACAAGGTGCTGAACCGCGACGTGCGCCAGACGTTCATGCAGACACGAGTGTTGCCATCCTATCCTTTCTTGACCGAGACAGTGAACCACCTGCGTCACCAGATTGCTCGAACGGAACGCATCTATGCCGAGATCTTCTGTGACGGTCGCAAACGCGCTGCCCAAGCCCAGATGCGCATTCACCTGCGCGAGCAGCTCACATACGGACGCAACACGGTGTGGAAGGACATGGTCAGTCAGGAGCGTCAGCAGCATGCGGCGCATGTTGTCCAGGCTGCACACGGCAGCTCAAAAACATGGCGCGTACCGTGGACAACTTACAACATCGAAGTGAAGCATGTTCGTCAAATAACGTGTTTGGCTCTGGCTGTCCTCCTGTTTTCCATCCTCGCCAGCGTACGACTCTTTGACTCGACCCCGCAGAACCATTGCTTTGCGCTCCTCGTGCTTGCGGCCATTCTCTGGGCGACGGAAGCCGTGCCGTTGTATGCGACAGGCTTCCTGATTCCTGTGTTGATTGTGCCGCTTGATATCATGCGTGAAGACGATGGATCGAGTATGGCCGCACCGGATGCGGCAAAACATGTATTTCAAAGTATGTTTAGTGCAACGATTGTCATGCTCCTCGGCGGCTTCGCGCTGGCAGGTGCCCTCTCCAAGTACGGCATCGCCAAAGCATTTGCGTCCCATGTGTTGTCCAAGGCAGGCACGCGCCCACGCTGGGTGCTCCTCACTACCATGTTCGTATCACTGTTTCTCAGCATGTGGATTTCCAACGTCGCCACGCCCGTACTATGCTTTTCGCTGGTCGGCCCCATTCTTCGCACTCTCGCGGACAACTCGCCTGTCGCGCCCTGTCTTTTGCTCGGTATCGCCCTCGCTAGCTGCATCGGCGGTATGACGTCGCCCATTTCTTCACCCCAGAATATAATCACGCTTCAGTACATGCATCCGAGCCCGGGCTGGGGTATCTGGTTTGCGGTCGCGCTGCCCATCGCAATCCTGTCGACCATTGGTGCCTGGGGTTTGTTGCTGCTCGTCTACATGCCCGACCGTGCTTGCGCCCACCTGAACACAATCAAGCCCGTCAAGGACCGCATCTCGGCTCAGCAGGCGATCGTCATGTTTGTCACGATAGCAACAATTGCGCTGTGGTGCGCCGAAGACAGCATGCAGGATATTTTCGGAAGCACAGGCGTCATTGCTGCTATACCTCTGTTCATTTTTTTCGGTACCGGACTGCTTACCAAAGATGACCTGCATGCCTTTCTGTGGAGCGTTGTGGTAAGTAAAAGGAAAGCCTAAAAGACTGTTACTGATTCACTGCGCATGCAGATACTGGCTCAGGGCGGTATGGCCCTTGGTGCTGCCGTCACCTCATCAGGTCTACTTGAAACTATTGCATTGCACATCAAGGCCACTATCCAAGACTTTCCAGCGATAGCCATCCTGGCTATATTCTCACTATTAATCCTCGTGGTATCGACGTTTGTATCTCATACAGTCGCGGCGTTGATTATTGTACCAATAGTGCAAGAGGTGGGCAAGAACCTACCAGTTCCACATGCCAACTTGCTAGTGATGGGAGCCGGGCTTGCCTGCTCGGCCGGTATGGGTCTGCCCGTTTCGGGATTTCCCAACATGTCGGCTATCATGCTCGAAAACGAAAAGGGCCGTCAGTATCTTAGCACAAAAGACTTTGTCGTCGCAGGGGTTCCTGTCAGTATCCTCGTGTGTGTTCTCATCTTCACACTCGGCTATGGTGTCATGTCCCTGGCCGGGTATTAGAGAAAAAGATATATCATTTCTTCTATAGCATACTCTTTTCCTTGTAAAGTAACAAAATACACAGATGCCATTATAACATTCTTGCGTGGGTCAAAATCATTCTATATTATGTAGCTCGTAAGCATCATTGCATGTGGCCCATAGTAACCACATATACGACGCATAGACCACTTTTGTCACGCATGGGCGCGTTTATGCAGATCGCACACACCCTATTTTCCGCGTAGGATTAAAGACTGCGCTCTTCGCGACCATTTCCCATCCCTTGCTTTTACCCTCTCTGCACTTATATTATCCCGATCCTTTCCCATATGCCTATTCATACTCCCTGCCACCCAGGGTTTTTCTCTGGGCCCTCCTCCGCTCTGGGCGTGCCTGCCCGCATTTGGAGGCTAGTGCCTTTTTAGTGCCTAATAAAGATTCTTTCAATCTGTTCCGCGTAGGCATTCTACATGTGCATACCCACCCATACTAGGTCAGTGGAGCACGAACGTGAGTCTTTTCATGACCCGTACCATTCATCATAATCATCGGACGTCCATTACACTGTGGGTTACAAATCCGAGTATAATAATTAGGGTCTCCACTCAACATTCATTTGTGAATTGTTCCTTCACTTCATATGACCGTTAAAGCCGCTGGGTACCGCCCCTGGTTTCCCCTTCACGAGAGTTCACATACAATAGTAGAATAAAGCACAGAACAAAGAGGGAGTATTGAGGAGATGATCGATTTTATGTACTATCGAGCAAAAAGCCAAATCATAACAATGCAAACAAGGTGGTCACCAGCATTTCGCTTAGTTGATCTTTCTGCGGAAGGACGAACCTAAAACAGCCAAAAATAAAAAGTCAGTATTATATAATACATCATTGTATACAGATACATACCCTCAGTAAGGCGAGCCTTACCACCAGTGGGCTGGCAAAGGACAGTGCCGCACGACGAGCAGAGCACGACGGTCTGGGCATGGCTGAAGACGGTGCTGATGTTCAGGCAACCTGATACAAGAAGATATGATTAATATCACAGCGTAGAAGAGAAAGAAAGCGTATTTACCAGGGCACTTGACATCCATGAAGTAGGAGTTAGGAGACTGTACGAGTCTCTTGAGCTTGTGGGAGCGCTTCTCGTGCTCGACAGAGGGGTTAAGAAGATCAACGGCCAACTATATATATAAATGGTTAACAATGATCACAGGTTCGCACAAAAAGTAAAAGAATCGACAGAGAGAGAGAGAGACAGAGGAAAAGAAAGAGGGCAGTAGCAGGTGTTGAGGTTATGCTGCGTGACATGCAGCATGCCGAAGAAGAGGCATGCAAGGTTTAGCTGAGAAGGTTGTGCATCAAGAATTGACACAATGTCGTAATCGTCGTCGAGATTCTTTTTTCTTCGATGGATAGAGTCATTCATCCATCCATCCATCCAGTAATCCATCTATCCGTTGCATCCATCCATCCATTCTCATTCTCTCTCTCTTGTGTTCTTTTACTTCTGTGTCTCTTGGCTTGCTGGCATATACGTACGGTCATTTTGTTTGGCGAAAAAGAGGAGGATCAATGGCCCACACGCGCGCTGTATTTAAATTGTTGTCCGTCATTGGCTGTCTTTGGCCTCTTTATGTATCCCCCAACCACCTCCTCCTATGCTGCGCCATCGCCTCTCAACTGCTGCGCCGCTGAGGTCATCACATACTAAACAACTGCGGCTCAAAAAAAAACCATCGAAATATCCCTTCTACCTTTTTCTCATATGTATCACGCGCTGTCACTCGTTCAACCTGTGATTTTATGTAGATAGCACTGCAGTCGAGCAGATAAGAAAGTCGACACGTTTGTATAGAGCGTTTATATATATACTGATCCTTCTCCAACCACCAGAGTTATTAGAAAGTTTCTTACAAAGTAACTATCCGACCCTACTAAAAATTATGTGTGAACAATGAGTCAACTCGTTCTTCAACAATATATGAAAGTGGCACACATGTATGATTACACGCATAACTGCATGGTACGAGTAGATCATTCTACACCTTTTAAAACTTGCCATCGTCTGGTGAAGCTTGCTTTAAGCCTTATATTTCGCCGTAACTGTGCGAAACAAGGTGGCACCGACTCTTACCCAGGTAAACGCCAGGAGCATTGATAGAGCAACCGTAGTCCTCACGTACTAAGCAGATATCTATACCTGGCTCTGAGACTTCCACCGCATGGAGAACCACTCCTATTAGTTGGCCGATAAACACAAGAATTGCTTGATGGTCTTGGTTTCAGTTTCTAACTTGATATTAGTCGGTCTCATGCAAGTTTTCAAGGCGGATTGGCTCTGAGATAAAATTTTAAGGGCAACGCATTGAGGTCCAGGCTCTTTTCTTCTAAGCTCTCTCGCCGAACCCTAATGGCTCAGTTCTCAATTCCTTCTCCTCCGTTAAGCGTGTCTGAATTCCCTCGGAAGTTTGTAGACAGTAATTGCTCGACATTAGGCCAATTAGAGCTGACGTTGGACTTTTCACCATCTGGTCAATTAAAAATATTTTGTCATGAGCTACAGACAGCCTACTCGTACGATTTCTGGCATGGCACATATGAAAGCGCAAAGGAACTCGAAGCAGGGCGTTCAATTCGAGCGCAGCGCTTAATAAGAAAGACTACGTTGCGTTGATAAATAATTGCGTTGTCAGTGTTCACGAAGACTATCAGGTTGAATATCGGTTCCAGCAACATTTAAGCTGCCGACTATCATGGACAGACATGTCTCACCGCACTCCAGTCAGTGAAACCGCAATTATTATCTCAGGTATTTTCGCAAAGCATAATCCGTAAGAAAGGAAGGTTTGTAAGCCTGGTAACGCCCGGATTGTATGGAGGAACGATACTATTATGTATGCTGAGTTACGAGACAGATGATTGTTATTCTAATTTACGCTTTCTGTCGCGGCTCTTCGACATGAAGACAAATTATTGAAGGTACAATGTGGACATGCCAACGTGTCTAAGACATACTTACGTGGGCTACAGCCGGGGACATGCAGCAGCATTACGCCCTTCATGCAATTAGAGAAGTACTGGCAAGTACGTGCAGCATGATAATTCTATCGGTGCATGCTTCGTGAAAGCATCGGAAGCCGATAGCTGGCAAGTTGTTCATTTCTATCGTATCCTTAATGAACTCGTAGCACATACTATCGACTGCATATTATGAAAAGCGCTCACCATGCTTCAACCGACCATGCAAAAAGGTAATGGCCCCACGACCTGTCGTAGCTCAGTGCAACAGAAGCACTTTCAGTTATAACATATACCCATAAATAAATCTTCAGCTCCGTGAAAGGATAGCTAGAATCGGAACTCTGCTGTATGTCACTCAGAATGACGTGTCTATATAGAGTTTAAAGAGGGTACACGGATCATCATGTGTTCTGGACTATATGCCGTTTTCTCTATTTTTGACTATTCCACTATGTCTATTTTGTATACTAATAAAGATATTAGGTACTTATCTAGCGGTGGAGGTCAGAATATGTCGCGGTAAAGCTGTGCATTTATTTCGGGATGAGGTTACTGATATGAAGAAAAGCCCATAGGCCGCACGAGTCGCTCGGATTGCTTTGTCCGACAGTTAACCAACCCGTGATGAAAGATTTGCCTGGGTATGGCTTCCCCGTGAAGCCTATATGTTATAATTTTGGTAGGGCGCTTTCGTTCGTGCGTAATATGTATCAGACATGTGGCCAGCTGAGCCGGGATTTTCCCCGTGAGTAAACAAATGACCAGATTTGGTTTGGACAATCGGGCCGACATGTAGAGACACCCGTGGTAAAAGCTATAACATTAAACTCCTGTGCTGTTTCGATGAGAGTTCGTTTCTCTTTAGTGCCTTTTTTCTTCTCCTCTGGCATCCTCATTTGGCAATTGTTGTGCGATGACACAATAAGACTGTACGCATAAGATCTGCTTCCAGGACCCTCACACTTTTTCCCTTCATTCGTTTTGCATCATGGCAAAAAAGACAGGAGAAGGAGTTCTGTGACACATTCAACACATACAAAAAAAGCTTCCACGGGATACTATATTTTGATGACAACAATAAAGTCGTTTCCTTTTCCTCTCTTGCGCTTCTCTTTTTCTCCCTTTTTTCATCGCCATTCGTTCCTCTTCTTTCTTGACAGCGTACAAAAGTCGCAACTATAGAATATAATCACCATGCAAGCACCTGGCGCCGTACCAGTTCCACAGCAACCACCACAACAGCAACCCCAGCAGGTCCCCGTAACGCCGCCCGCGCCCCAGGCCGAGGCTCTTCCACAACAGCAAGGGCAAGCGGCACCTCATCAGCAACCGCAACCCCAACCGCAGGCGCAGCAAGGGCAGCAACCGCCAATGATGGAGATGCCGCAACCCCAGGGTGGCGGATTTTTTGACACAATCAAACGCAAGATGCGCGAGGCAGCCGGATTGCAACAACCTATGGACCCTTACTACTACAGCCGCATGATGCAACAGCAGTCGATGATGCCTGGTATGACGCCCGGTATGACGCCTGGTATGACGCCTGGGATGGCTCCTGGGATGACACCGTACGGTATGGCAGGCCAGCAGCCGCCTATGATGATGGGCATGCAAAATCCAATGGACGACTATTACGCCCAGCAGCAACAGCAGCAAATGATGCAGCAACAAATGATGCAGCAGCAAATGATGGGCGGCGGTGGTGGCATGATGAACCCAATGATGATGCAGCAACCGGGCATGATGGGAGGCGGTATGATGGGCGGCGGAATGATGGGTGGAATGATGGGGCAGCAACCGTATACGCCCGGCGGCATGATGGGTGGCGGTATGATGAACCCGATGATGATGCAGCAACAGCCGGGTATGATGGGAGGGGGGATGATGGGTGGTGGTATGATGGGACAGCAACCATACACGCCCGGCGGCATGATGGGTGGCATGATGGGCCAGCAGCCAATGGACTATTTCGGCGCCCAACCCTACGGTGATCCGTATCAGCAAATGTACGGCGGCGGCATGATGGGTGGCGGCATGTACGGCGGCGGAATGGGTATGCCAGGCATGGGAGGCATGATGGGAGGCATGGGCATGTCCAGCCTCTTCGATCCACGTCGCTTCTACCCTGAACGCAACTATATCAGCTCCTGTAATGATCTTTGGCATAGCAATTTCATGTAATCCCTTGTACATATATACCCACGACATCCCCAACCGCACATTGTGTTATACTTTTTTACTATGTATACTCCACTACCTAACTGGATTGCAAAGTTTTGTATATTGTCCATCATTTTTTTTCTGGCCAACCCGGCTATTCTTGCACGCCAGAGAACTACACCTCTTCTGTCAAAACAATATACCATTACATCATACACAAGGCTTTCTTCTAAAATGTTTCATTGTATATGCGCATATACAGATGTCGTCCTTATATATATGTATGTATGGGCGGGCTGTATTTCCTCGAATGCGACCGTTCCCATACCCCTTTGTGGCTCCACGAGCGTTGGTACAAAACACCTCAACTCTTTATTAACGGCGTATAACTTTTTGTTGGAAGGGAAAGCCTCTATCAACGTATTCCAGCATACTTCAAAGTTGGCTACGTATGGATGAAAGGGTGGCTCATTATCACATCAGAAACTGTGATATGATATGTACACGGTATATGTGCTGGGCGGCTTCAACAGATGCTTGCACATTTTTCAGAATAGGTGAATACGTACCCATGTCTGCAACTATATCGAGATACATATATACCACTTACCATAGAAATTTAACGTACATGCTTGGATTTGAGAAAGCATGTGTTTATATACTGATTTATTACCCTGTAGTATCTAGAAGTAAATGCCGTTGAGATTGATGGAAACGAGGACCCGAGATCAGCAATAAACAGGGTAAAGCAGTTTATGTGGTACGATCGTCATGGGACACACGTTTGACAATATTGCAGGTCGCATCACGCATGGCTGTTAGTAGCCACTCAAGAACGAAAGGTTAGAAAGTGATCACAAGAACGGTGCCATCATATATGGAGTACAATGGAGTAACAGTAAATATTACGTTCACGAGTATCCGTGATATGCTGAATAGGTACGTGAGCGGTAATGAGTTGCTCTCAGGACGTCATGTATTCTAGTTAAATATCCTATTTTCTTTGTATTAGCAACCAGTAGGTTGAGGTGCTGAATATACTAACGTTTACTACTAGACGAAGAGTATTATCTGTTCAAGTATTCACTGAATACGTAAATGGAAGATTTTTTTTTCGGGTGAAAGAGGTTGGGGTAAAGGCGGAGTTAATTGATTACAAGTGAGTGTTAAGGCTGCGACAGGCGAAACTAAACCTTTTCTTTACTGTTGCTCCTCGTTAAGCCCATGTCATACCTTTACTGACAACAGCAACACCTTGACGAATTACCAACAGCACCCTATTCAACGAAACCTGAAACCCCAATAACCCAAGTCTTTCACCATTCCAGTCTTATAATGAATTGTCATTTTAAGCAGAAATGCAAGCACCAGTTTCTCCTCCAGACATAAAGAAGCGCTCGTCCAACCAGCGACGCCGTAGAAGAAGACGGCCACGTAACAAGAAGCCCCAACAAGACCAAGAAGATAATTTATACAAGCCGCGTAGCCAGCAGCGTCGTGATGTAAGCTTGACAGATTTGATAAGGTATAAAATTATAGAGTAAAATACAAGAGGAGAAAGAAAACTCAACCCTATACGCGTAGCGAGGCCTCTGCGCTCGAGCGCCAGCTTGTTGTGCTCTCAAAAAGCATTGATGCTGCTACAGAAGACGAAATTGTCTATGTACGCAGACACCTGCAAGACATTTATCGACATATCCTCGTCCATGATCTCCTCTTTGCTAGCCACCACCGTATCGATGATAAGATGTGGCGACTGATCTTTTACCCTACCATTGAAGAGATTCGCACCAAACTGCGCAAGGTAGCATCTATCGTCAGCTTATCTTAATACGTCTGACCTGTTATCTTTCAGCTAAATCCAGCCAGCGATCAAGGCAAACGCCCTGGCCTGCTCAAACAACTTGCCCAATACCTCGATACCAGCTTCCAGTACTATAGAGACATGAATTCCCGGATCAAACACGAATACAGCGTCGATGTTTCTTCCATTGGCGTGGATCTATTTCGCCAGTCTGCCTCCACCGACGAACAAGTAGCCATCGTCCTGCAGTCCAATTATATCTGTATGGGTGACCTGTCGCGCTATCGCGCCTCACAGACAATCTCCCGCGATGACAAAAAAGCCGCGGACGGTTACTGGCGCATGGCCAAGGATTGCTATCAACGAGCCATTGACGCATCACGTACCAGCGGCAAGCCGTATTCGCAACTCGCTCTTGTCTCCGTTTCAAGCGGTAGCGCCATTGATGTTGTCTGGTATTATTGTATGAGGTATGTTTCCCGGTTGTTGTATTCAGGCTACGCATACTCATTTAGAGTAGTCTGGCCATGAAACATGCATCCACCGTCGCAAGAGACAACCTCAAGGCTTTCTATTCCAAACTTCGATTCTCATCCTCTGAGGAGGATGCTGGATCGCAGCCACCCAAACTTGTCGCGCGTTTTGCAGAGTCTTTTTTGCAGATCCACAAGCAAACCATGTTTAGCAACGGAAGGTAAATATTACCCATGATGCTGTGTATACCTGTACTGATCCTTTGACGCTTCAGCCTGGACACAGCACAGCTCTCTGTACCCAGCAGTTTATGCACGAGCCTCGCCAAGATCATCCACATCGCGGCCAAAGACCCTCTCAACGAAAAACCTGCTGCATCGATGCTTCATATACTCAAGAACACACTCACGAGGGTCATTGGTATTCTCATCATTACCGTATGGGACTTAGGCGAGCAAATTAAAAAGAAAGGAAGCAATGGTACCCAGCTTCAGACCTTGCAAGGATACCTTATGGCGTTTGGCTTCAAGTTGTTTGCCGACCTTTTCAAGATGATGCAGAGTACATGGTCTCCTCTGAAGGAAAGCATGGATGCAGATCAAGCCATACGGATTGAAGATATGGTGGACACAGCTATCTTGCCTGGTGTCTCCATATGGTGCACGTTCTTCTTCTCCAACTTGCCCTTGATGGCACAGTTTTGCGCTGTCAATGCAAACACAGAGGTTCGCAGCGGTGTTCGCGCGCGTGAGTCAGAGAAGCGCCAACTGATCAGGGTACGTTTTCCGATTTGAATCCAATATGGATAGATCCTAATTGAACGCTATAGGCCATGCAAGCTTTCCTTTCGGCGCTCATTGTCCATCCCATGTTTCCTGATCCTGTGGATCACGTTTTACCTATCACATACCCTGTTTCCGAGGACAAAGTCCTGCTCGGCGTCCAGCCGCTGATCCGTTTTCATGCGACAGTTGATTTTTACAAGGAAAACGGTTATGAAGACGAGGGTAGCCTTGCTCGCAAGCAAGTTCGCTGGGGTCGCGTACGAGAGCTCGTCAAGCGTTTGGCAGATTCAAACGTAAGTCAAATGAAGGCAAATGCAGTCATGAAGGATACTCATTTCTATCCCAGGCTTTCGACTTTGTGCAATACAGCAAGGCCGAGCAAAAGTATAGCGTCATTGATGAAAATGCAAAGGTAAGCGCATAGATGGTCCTTGAATATCTTATCCCTGACATAAACCCCCCTTTAGCGACAGCAACAGAATCGATTCATGAAAGCTTTGGCGACACAGCGCTTGATGGAACAAGTGTCCTCGCTCGAGAAGAATGTGAATCGCATGAATCTCACTTCCAGTCCGCCTGCCGAAGAGAAGCCAGACGTCTACACCGTCGTTATCGATGTAACTGCCTTCTTGGACGGCCTTGGCAAGATCAAAAAATGGGCCAACCAGACATTATCCGCGCACCGACGCAGCCAGCGTACGATCCTGCAGGTCATTGTTCCGCTCGAGACGATCGATGCGCTTGATATGCACAAGAAGGGTTCTTCCCACATGAACATGCAAGCCCGTGAATCGATCCGCTATCTCGACCAAAAGCTACGCAATGACACAAAGGATATCCCTACAACCACATCGTTTTTGCGCACGCAAAAGATCGTCGAGAAGATCGACTGGGCTAAAGAAGGCGAGACATTCTGGATGGGCGAGGAAACGATCCACGCCCATCTCATTGGTGATATTAGCTCAGATGAAGCTGAGGAGGAGAAAGAGGATGACAACGACAGCATCACGGGCAGCATTGCCGGATCAGACGTGGAGTCCATCTCAAGTGAAGACCTGTTCCGTTCCCGGCGTCGACAGTTTGACGAAGATGACGAAGACTCAGAGACCAGTGAGGAAGAAGACGAGGAACAAGACGACTCGGACGAGGAAATGGCCCATGCGAAAGATGAAGACCATATCCAAAACTACAGCGAGGAGACGGACAGTGGAACTGTGACATTCAACGACGTGCCTCGCGAGTATGTCGCAATGCTCAGCTGTGCTCTATACTATCTGCAACAAACCCCTGAAATGATGGTGTTTGTCACAAATGACGAACAACTCTCATGGTGGGCAGAATTGTTTGGGTACCGCGGGCAGCGGCTTATGGTGAAAACTGTAGACGAGTGGGATAAAATGGTGCGTTCAAGCCTGACAAAATGAAACATTTATTGCACATTTAAGCAGCAACCTGCTTCTTGGCAGCGTGAAGAGCAGAGCGGGCGATGTAGCGGCGCTAATGTAAGAAAGATAGAAATAAACAATTGATAAGTAAAAAAAAAACCCTATATCCAATGTCTTTTTTTTCAATTTACCTGAGCCTTGAACTTCTGGACCTTGAACTTCTCAAAGTCAGTGAGGTTGGCACGCTTCTCACGGTTCTCGAGCTTCTTGGCCCAGGCAGACTTGCCCCACTTGGCAAGAATGTCCTCCTTCTCGAAGAGCTTCTTGACGACAGCGTGGCCAGCGTTGCGGGGAAGACCCTTGATGACCAGGTTGGTCAAAGTCATGCGGGCATAGGGGAAGGCCTGGCGGGGGACACCAGTGGTGGGGCCTTCAATGAGGGCCTATATAGAAACCAATTGCGGTCAGATCAATGTCTCTCAAGTGATCACCTGCACCCAGTCGAGGTACGTCTGTAGAGGTGCGTGTGATGCTGAATAGAAAGTATGCTTACGCGGCGGTGGTCGACAATGTCGACAATGACAGCCAACTTGTTCTCCTCGTTAAGAAGGACGACACGGCCGACTTCGACTTGACGTTGGAAGGAACCTTGCTAGAAACGATAATCACGTTAGCGTATCCGTTCATCCATCCATTCATCCATCCATCCGTGCATCCATCCATCCATCTGTTGGGTGCCATGATGGTGTATGTGTGTGCTTGTGTGTGTACATACCACCATTGTGTTGAAGATTATAGAGAGAAGGAGCCTTGCAATTTGGTGCTGGTCCTCCTTCTTTGTGCCGCCAGAACTGCACGTGGCTTTGATTGGTGCGGAGACTCAATCATTCAAAAGTCGTTTGCTGCCATTCATCCAGCCAATTAAATCACAAGGCACACATACCTTGGCAGCTTTTCAACCCAGAGTGAGGAGCACTTTAACTCATTCTTTTATTATGGATGCATTCAGATAGAATATGTAACCAGTTTTATAATGTTGAAGGTCAGTAAATTAGGCTTATCTGTCCCAAGTTGGTACATACTTGCTACCTTTTCACATCTTCCACAGCGCTACTATGTAGTAAGGAATAAGGATCATTTGCTACTGTCTTCAAGTCCAGCCACTTGAGCTGACCTAGCTCGATGTACTGAGATCCTTTTAAGAAAATTCGCCGACAAAACATGCTTGACTATGTAGCAATAGGATCCCATCTCAGCGAAGTAAGAATCTTGTTGCCTTGTTCCAATTGAGCTCATGATATGGCTGTCCCTGTTTTCGAAATTCCTCTCTTAAAGTTATTGAGGGTATGTATCAACCGGACAGCACAGAGTCTCTCCACATATAAGTAGGCTATGGTACCTGAAATCTCCATCTGCGAAAAGGCATGGCTCGTATTAAATGACCTTATTATTGTACAAAACAGACACAGTACCGATCTCATGAACGTGCTGTTGAAGCTTTCGAATGTTTGGACTTACAAATAACAGTTTTATCCCAAGTGAGCTGTCCACAACTCTCTATACGAAGGATGACACGCGGCATGCAATACGAAAGAAGGTATCAGTAATATTATCATTGAATAGGTTACTATATCCATGCAGCACAGCGCTATATATAGTGAGGCTGATCGAGCCTGGTAATGCATATACTGCTATCCTGGTGAAATGAGCCTGTTCACCAAGTACGATGTATACAAATTACTTGATTAGCTGTTATTTTGACATTTTGAAACCCAAGGCACACATATGGGAGTTGCGCTTTAAATTACAGTGAATAATATTTGTGACTTTATGTATGTAAGAGTATCCAAGATAGATATGACGAAGGGAGGAACATATCTGACAACCACAATCGTGCACGCGAAATAGATGATTGTGCCCATAAGTTGGCGCGTACCTAAATAGAATTTATAGACGAAAAGGAAACACAAGAAGAAATTGGATGAAATAGCATTCGATCAGAGGCACTAAAGTAGTTGACTGAGCTAAGACCACATCGGGCATGTCCGACAAGCCGCGTGGATAGGGTCCATACACTGCCGCCAGCGAGAGGCGACGGTTGGCGGCGTAACTGTCGCATGGGTGATCACATCGAGTCTCCAATGACGCACAAGAGGACACTCAGGTGACTTTCTATGTTAAAGATAAAGGAAAGCAAGATTACGAAAAGAGAAGAAAAGCCTGCATCGTGTGACAGCTAAGGATGACAGACAGGTGCTGATACACTGCTACTTTGCAGACATACAACCAGGACATGCAAAGGACAAGTGGGTCGCTGCTGGATATAGGGAAAAGGAAGCAAAGAGGAAATGAAATATGAATGTATAAGGATAAAGCGGGAAATGACAGTAATTCAATAATTGGGACTACGGTTGCACTGACTTGCGGGGAATGCCGAATACCCGCCCGAAAGAGTGAAAAAGACACAGCTCCGCAGAAACACAGAGACACGGACACAGAAATAAACGCGCGCCTCTTTTGGATAGAATAGAATCAGACTATTTGCTGTGTCCGTGTGTTCACACCTTTTCCCCTCCTCACTCTTTTCCCTTTCTGTCCTTTGAGCCTATTACGCTTGCATGTATCCTTATCCTTCTCAAGGAGGTGATATGCCTCACTCGCCACAATCAGGGCAAGGAGCCTATGGAGGTCCACCCATCTCTGACTTTCAGAACATGAGCCTTAATCCTCAACACCAACACCAGCAGCAGCAGCAGCAGCAGCAGCAGCAGCAGCAGCAAGGACACCATCATCACTTTGGCTTACCTCACCTTCATCGTCCTCACCACCACCAACAGGGCCCCGCTGAGGTCGTGTGCGGCCCGCTCCTCAAGTATATCAACGTCGATTTCCGCAGTCGTACCTATCGAGGCTCGGCCTTGATCGTATCGTCTCACACGACTGCACCCTCTTTTGAGGTCGTCCTGAAGTCTCCCTCGGGCCAGACCCAGCGTGTCACTGCCCGTGGTGAAGCAATCGACGTCTATCGCCAGACCTACACTTTCTGGCGCTACGAGCTGCGCTTGCCTTTGATCGAGGAGCCTCAGGTCGCGACGTACACCTCAGACGCACTCGACAAGTCCTTTGTCTTCCACCTGCCGGGCTTTTACCAGTCCATGCGCTTCATGTTCCACTCCTGCAATGGTTTCTCCGATATCCCTCAAGAAACCAAGGACAAGTTTGGCGAAAAAACCGCCCCGCTCTGGGCCGACGTTTTGGACCGTCATGAGGTCATGCCCTTCCATGTCTTGCTCGGCGGCGGTGACCAGCTCTACCAGGACCGTTTGCTCAAGGAGGACTTTATGAAACCCTGGAACGATGAAAAGGATCCCAAGAAACGTATTGCCATGAAACTCGGTCAAGAGATGAAGGAAGGCTTTACGACCTTCTTCTTCTGGAATTACGTCAAGAACTTTGGGTAACTCGGTAGTTTTTCTGTCATTCTGAGCCTGACTAACTGACAAACTTCTTTCTCAGTTTCAAGGATAACCCCATTGTGGCGCAGGCCTTCGCCACCATCCCCTCCGTCAACATGTGGGACGATCACGTGAGTGCAGCACAATTGCCATCCTGATTAAAACGCATGGCAGAGATTGCAGTGGGCTTATGCATGCGTGCATATATTTTTAGGACATCATCGATGGTTACGGCTCCTACCCTGCCGAGATGCAGCAAGCCGAGTGCTTTCAAGGTATAGATGCAAATTCAAAGAAAAGGATATGAGGTTATTGATGTGGTGTGTAGTGCTCTTTGCCAACGCTTGCCGATTCTATTTCTTGTTCCAACATCACACGACTCTGGAGTTGGCCCAGCGTGATGGTATGATTCAGGGCTCGATCAAGACGTGCCAGCACATTGTGACGACCCTTGGCCCTGATATTGGTCTGCTTTCCTTGGACGCCCGTGGTGAGCGTACCAAGTTTGACGTGTGCCAACCAAAGTCGTATGATATTGTCTTTGAGGCCATGTATAAGCTGCCCCCGTGTGTCAAGCATCTGATCGTCTGTACTGGTGTGCCTTTAATTTACCCGAGGTAAGCATTAAAAACTGTGAAGCGACCATGTGACGAATGCTTTCATTAGATTGACACTCTTCGAAAAAGCCATGGACGGTGCGGCTGGCTTCAATCTGGCCACCTTGGCCGGTAAGACAGGCGCGCTTGGTGATTTGATCAGTGGATCTCTGAACAAGTGGAACGGCGATCCCGAACTTTTGGATGATATGAACGATCGTAAGGAAGAAAAAGAAGAATTGCACAAGGCGCTGGGAGTCTGATAATATTTGTCTAGATTGGACGGCTGGCAATCACGAAGTGGAGCGCAAGCGCTTCATCGAGCGCCTGCAGCAGTATGCCCGCGAACGCTCGATTCGTGTCTCGCTTATTGGCGGTGATGTCCATTGCTGCGGTACAGGTCGGTTGTACTCCAAGGACATGAAGCAAAAGGAAGAAGGTGATCCACACTTGATGATTCAAATTATCTCGAGTGCCATTGTCAACGTGTAAGTGTAAAGTCAAGGAAGGATAGAGGTGATACTTATATGGGAATGCAGTCCTCCTCCGCAAGCGCTGCTGGCGATTTTGAACCAAAACTCATCGTACATCACGTTCAACCCGAACACAGAAGAAAAGATGTACAACTT
Source organism: Syncephalastrum contaminatum (assembly GCA_013461545.1). Taxonomy (NCBI): domain Eukaryota; kingdom Fungi; phylum Mucoromycota; class Mucoromycetes; order Mucorales; family Syncephalastraceae; genus Syncephalastrum; species Syncephalastrum contaminatum. Next base: position 190,321 of record VAFG01000321.1, on the reverse strand, counting down.
GTTCAAAAAGTCGCCCAACGGCAACACACGACAGAACAAGAAGTTGATGGGCATGCGCAACTACACGGCGGGCTACTATGATGAAGAGACGGGCAAGCTGAACTTTTGGATTCAGGCCGAAAAGGAAGTGGGCAAGAAGGGCACCATGGGCTACTTGGTGGACGTGCCACGCCTCGTTTTCAGTAACGTCGGCATGCGGTTGTACTCGCACTCGAAGCGGGACCTGCTGCCAGCCTACGTGCAGCAGCAGCACGGCCAGCAGCAACAAGGTCAGCATCATCATCACCGACCTCACATGCCACATCCGTTCCACCACAACCAAGCTCCTTCAGCACCAACGCAGTATCAGGGTTACGGTCAGCAGCAGCCTATGCCATCTGCGCCTGATTACAATCAAAGCCGGCCTGTGCCTGCACCGCCGTTGCCTTCGAGACCGATGCCTGGTTCGGATCAGAGTAATGTAGGCGGATTCCGGATGCCAGAACCGCATAATTGAGCTTGACTTTATCAATAACAAACGAATTTTATACATCACAAGCAAACTAAAGAAGAAAGACGCAAAAAAGAAAGAGTAATAGTTATGGTACATGGAAATGGGGGGATGTAAGGGGGGCAGAAGGCAAAAGAAGGGGGCCTAAAAGAAGGGTATATACGAAAACAAAGAAGCAGATCAAGAGATCTCCATATCGGCAAAGGTCAGGTTGTTTTCTGTCTCCTGGATACGACGACGCACGCGGTCGTTGGAAACGCGTGCCCTGAAACTGCCCAAAACATAGCCAATCAAGGAAATGCCCAGCGCTGCACCCAAACCGCCGAGCAGTCCGCGCCAAATGACACTCCACTTGAGCGACTCAATCTCGGTGGCAGCGTCACCCAAGACGACAGTCAGACGGTTGTTGATCGCTCTCAACTGATGCTCGGTTGTCTTTTGCTCCTCTCGCACTTCGCCTCTGTAGTCGTTCATGGCCAGTTCAACATCGGCGCGCATATTGCCGAGATCTTCATTGAGCCGCTGATCGATCGTCTCGACTTCTCGAAGAAGCGAGGTGAGTTCGGTTTGCAGGAGGGACGTATCGCTTTGGCGCAAAAGCTGCACGTCTCGCTTCAGCTCAGCCAGGGCGGCCTTGATGAGGTACGTCTCATTCTCGAGTTGAGCGTTCGCGAGAAGTTCTTTGCTCATGGTGGAACCGCTGTACCGTATAAATGAGTAAAGATGACGCATTGCTATCCTATAATGTGCTGTACCTGAGTCTGAGACGATACTGCAGGGTCTCCATGATGGCCTTGGCTTGGGATCGGCTGAATCCACCCCAAGCCTGCAACTGGGTCACTTGTTCATACGTATCAAACAAGTGCGTCTCAGCCGTCTGAAGCTGATCCTCTGCCAAGATGGTTTTGTCTGCTCGACTATCTCGCGGATGACGTTGGATCGGTTGTTGAGGTTGCGATGGGGGTTGCTTCTGCTGCTGTTGCTGCTGCTGTTGTTGGTAGGATTGGCGTTGCAGTGGAATCCACTCAGGGCGTGGTATGGGCAGACTGGTATTGTGCGGAAGGGGCAGAGGAGAAGCAGACGACGAAGGTGGAGTAGCCTCGGTGTGAACGGCACGACGTCGTCCATGGTGGGTTGCATAGACTTTGCGCACAGACGCAGCGGTAGGAAGGCGAGACACTGATGTAAATTCGTATCAAAACATGTACATGAAAAGGTACTTGGAAGTACCTTGGATCACCGGAAGTCGAGTCATCAAATGCAGGAAATAAAGATATCACAGCGAAAGAAAGTTAAGTGGACAAAGAAAGAGAGAAGAGAGAAAAGAAGGAAGGAAGGAGGCAGGCTTCAAAAGGGAAAAGCTTATTATTAAAGGCGAGAACGTGAGGAGGCAAGGAGTGACGGGTATCTGCCATGGATTACTAAATATATCCGCCTGCAGTTTTATCGGTTAACTCGTCGGCCATCGGCGGTGCTCCGCTTTTGGATAACAACAAGGTCCCTCCCTCTAGAGGTATGGTGCCCTGCTCTAATTGATTTTCCGCCTTCACCTGAGTCTGATTTATCTTGGACATCGCCTTTCTCTGCCGGTGTCGCCTCATATTACGTAGCCTCCATAATAGAATCACGTAAATTTGTACCTGCAGAACTTGCATGCGGTGTACTACAGACAACCCCCCCCCCACACACACACGCGGGTAAATATAATACACCGTCCAGAACACACGGATTCCCAGCCTTAAGTCGACTGGATCCTGAATCTCTGAGGCGGCTACTCATCAGGTCGGTGACACGTGTGCACGCATGGTTGTGCGTATTGCTCTAAGTGTGTGCGTTCTCTATGACGAGTTTCCATGGCAGCCGGATACCTCATTTCATCCCAGAATGACACCAGCACAGAGGATCGCTTGCAAAGGACGTGTTATTAATACGTATGGTCGGATATAGGTTATTGCTATCACTCGCTCATCGACGAGCGTTTTCCGGCGGCGGGCTTGTGCTGCTGAGCAGGAGCATCACACCCGCCAAGATCAAGTACCTTTGCAGATGTAAGAAAGTGTAATAAAGAAAAACTGATGGACCTACCAGTATTTACGGATGAAGGACTGCTCCTCCTCTTCATCTTCACCGGGATGTTCAGTCTGAGCACCTTGTTGCTGGGGTTGTTTTTTCTGTTGCTGCGGCTGTTGCTGCTGCTTGCTTTTGCCACCCACTGCACCTAGTTGAGGGCTGAATGTGATCGAGTTAGATCAGTTGTCATCGTTAGATGCTTTCTTACAGAGGAGCAGCGACAGGCCGTTGGACACGGACGTCAGTGGTCATGGTGGAGGTGGGAAGTTCAGTCTATGCATATAAGATATGGGTAACAGATTTGCGAATCAAGGCATTTGCTTACGGAGGCATCGGTGGTACAGGCACCCTCAGTTGCAGCATAATAATCCACATGATACACATCCCCATGCGCATCAACATGGACGTGGAACGTGTCTTGCCAGTTGCTGGATACCAATTGGCACTGTTGTGAAAGAGAAATGAAAGGGTCAGCTTATCCTATGAAAAAGTATGAAAGTAATCCAGTAAACTTGCAAATTTGACGGATTGAAGGATGGTTTTGTCGCCATGAACAATCTTGAGCTGGTAAAGGGAGTCTTTCTGAGGGACAATCTCGGCTGCAGAAGAAACAGGGTTTGGCACGAATTCAGGTGCATCGGGTAGACCGACAATCTCACCGCGCTTGATGAAATCACTACCGCGTTTATGGTAAACAGGCAGCACAGTCTATGGATACGAATGAGTTATGGAGTATGCGATGCTATTGCTGAAATACCTGAGCCGTAGTTAAAAGGAGGTGGCATAGCAGCAAGAGGAGGAGCCATGGCCGGAATGGCTTGTTTAAGTGGGACATAAGCAGCAACTTGTTTTATTTTGGTACGCGTACAAGCGGGGTAATCATTCCATATAAATCTTCCTTTTTATATGGAGACAACCGTCTACGTAGGTATTCTTGATGGGAGAGGTATAAACTGCACACTGCTTTATTCTTTGCATTTAGAAAAACATTTTAGATACGGATCCATAGAAACGACCCATATAATCATTGAATCCTCCTGTTTCTTGTTGGCTTCTTGATTCGCTTTCAGGCCTCTCGTTGCTGCTTTCGTCCATCGCATCCGACGACAGGGACGACCTTGACCTTGCTTCTGTGGGAGAGGACGCCATCGTATCAAAAGCGTCACTAAACAGTCATGTATGTGAGCACCACTTGTTACATTCCATACGCTGTATTAAGGGTACATACGAATTTGATTTTGAAGTATGGTTCGCGGCGGTCTGTTCTTTTGGCATTGGATCGCTGGATACCATGTGACTCTCTGCATGCGATTCTTGTGCACTCTCTTGTGGTGGATTGGATGTTTCTTGCGTCTGGTCCGCCAGACGTCGTGAATTGCGCATGTCCTGGTTGCATCCCTGATTGTGTTGCTCGTTGACGTGTTCTTCCTGGTATCCAGGTTCCATGATAGTGACTTCGGCGGAGCCAGCGACCATGCCACCCTGGGCCATGCAGGTATCTATATCATCTTGTGCTGACTGCGGTTGTTCAGTGTGATTTGTGCTGAGGGCGGTGGAAAACTCAGTGAGCGTGTTGCCTTCCTCTCTCTTGACCGAAGTGACGGCGTCTTCTCGTTCGAGAGCTTCAGTCGTGGATTCAGGCAGCGTATGACGACGGCGATCGACGGGTGAGGTAGGGCTGCTATGATCATCAATCACGATGACCTCAGTAGGCTCGGTTGGCACAGACGATTGGTTGGGCAGAACCAGGTGTCGACTGAGGTCAAAGTCGTTGGTAGGGCGCTGAGTCAGCCGGTTGAGCTTTTTAGTAAAGGTGTCCATGCGTTTCTGGCGACCGTCTCTTGAGTTGACGCCCGCTGGGGTCCCCATCGTGACAGGCGCCTTATCCACGCTGGTTTTCTTCTTGTTCGTGAGGTGCGTCGTACTCTGGGGGCGCCGCAATTTTCTGCGTCGGTTGGTTTTAGAGGGGTCATCCTGGTCAGGCGTATGATTGGAGGTGGTGGTAGAACTGCTGACACTGCTCTGCCTCGACGTGGACCGTCCGCGACCGTTCTTGCGTAGCTGCTGTTCAAGCGCAATCACGTTGAAAATATCATCGTCGCTCTCGTCTTCGTCCTGTTCCTGCTCCTGGTCTTGCCGCCCGCGCAGTTTCCTCCGCCGTGGCTGATGCTCCTGGGAGGGCGGATGAGCTTGGTCCTGTTCTTCGTCATCGGACTTGCACTGGCGCCGCTTCTGAAAGAGAGTACGCTTTTTGCGTGGGCGCTGTTCGTTCAGTTCGTCTTCGTACATGGGCATGGGTCGTATAGGTGAAGAAGACGGCAGACTATCAATCTCCATGGCGTCAGGATCGCGTGACGATAACGACGACGACGTCGATTGCTTGGCTGCATCCACCAAGCGCTCAGAGAAACGACGTGCACGCGGTGTGCTAAATAGTGTAGACGAATCAACTGTCATTGGGTCTGCAGGTAAAAGGATCAGACGCGTATAAAAGTAAAAAGTGAATAAACAAAAACGTAGTTGCAACAAGAGTATTGCCCACCTCCAGAAGAATGGTCGATATAGGAAGGATCAGCAGAAGAAGTACAAGTAGCGCGGGTCATGGAGGAGGCATCAGTGACTTGCGGTGGTTTAGCCATGAAACTTTTCTGTTTGACTTGCAGCCTAATACAGGAAAAAGAAAGAAAAGCAATGCACCAAATTGAGTCCAACGCCATTTGCGCAATTTTCTTTTTTCTCGCTCCAGAGTAACAAATATTGCGATATACTGTGGTCGTTAAACTCTCTTGCATTACAAAATGCCCGTTTACATCCATACGTCCTTCAACATGCATGGTCTCTGGCTGATGAGGTGAACAAAAGCGAAAAGTAGCTCGTTTCGGAGCAATATACAGTATAGCATTTGATTAGAAAGTGCTGCCATAAATCATGGTTATTTAAGCAGGTGTCATTCCAGTGTAACCTACCCATGCATACGTAGTAAGAATGCACCTATTACACAGACACCATAGATAATTGTGCTATAGGAGAAGCAAGTATGAGGGATACGAGAGCTCTGTCCCTGGCACTCGTATATGAAAAAGTGACTACAATAAAAATGCATATCATATGGGTGGGCTATCGCCCTGAATCTTTGTATCGCTCCTTCTTTCATAAAACAAGTATATTATAGATTAGTATCTCTTTCTCTACAGACTAAATAAATAAAACCCTATGCTAAAGGATAAATTTTGAGCAATGGAACTAGGTCATCGATGGAGTCATGATTTACTCTTGGGTGTATGTGTGTTAATATAGCATGTATGGTAAATTTTTGGATTTCCGCACAGGCAGGCAGTATGAAGTTTGGAATGACGCGTCCCTGTGTATCTTTTCTTCAACTCGTACGATGGACAACTCTGTAAACCAATTAACCAACCTGCACGATCAGCTCAAGAAAGAGCTTGCTTCTTCTTCTCCTGATCTTCAAAAGTGCAACCAGCTCCTTGTTCAGTCAAAAGTATGCATTCTTGTCATCTCTGTAATCCTTAGACTGACTCTTTTGCTTTGGATGCATAGATTGCCTTTACACAACTTGGTGCTTTCAGGCCCGAGCCCGGTCAGACCAAGAATGAGGTCATGTTAGCAGCACGTAGGTGATCATGCTAGTCTAATTGCTGTGACTCACCGCTTTGTAGGTGACATTCTCGAGACTGGAGCTTACTACAGTGTACGCATCAAGGACATTGACTCCTTTGAGCGTTACATTGCCCAACTGCATACGTACTACCATGATTTCGTCACGGCTCTTCCTCCTTCTTCGCAAATGTACCCTCTTCTCGGCCTAAACCTCCTGCGGCTGTTATCACAGAACCGCCTGTCCGATTTCCACACAGCCCTCGAGGCCATCGAGCCCGACCAGTTACAGAACAACCCTTACATTAAACAGGCCGTCGATCTCGAGCAGTTCTTGATGGAAGGAAGCTACAACAAGGTCTGGAACACGCGAAAGTCTGTCCAGGGTGAAGAATTCCTCTTCTTTTACGACGTCTTGATGAACACTATCCGAGAGGAAATTGCAAACTGCAGCGAAAAGGCGTACGACTCTCTGCCTCTCCAAGACGCGAGTACCCTCCTCTTCCTCAAAAACACTCAAGAGCTCATGACCTTTGCAGAGAAGGTGAGTTTATATTAAGATATGCTGTCGATTCTTATTCACTCTATTTCATTCCATTTTATAGCGTGGCTGGAAGGTATCTCCCGGTGAGCAAATGATCCACTTTGGTTCGGACGACAATGACGCCGTCGAGATACCTCAAGAGCAAATCATTACACAGACCCTCTTGTACGCAAAGGAGCTGGAACGCATTGTCTAAACTTGAATAATTGAATATATGCATAAAAGAAGGACAAAAAAAAAAAAAGGAAACGATAGCATGACCTTCTGGAAAGTTTGTTTGAAAGCGACTGTTGAACCCGCGGTAATTTGTTGTTTTGTGCCACCCACTTCATCTTGTTTTTTTCTCTCTTTCTTTATTTTTCCTGTTATCCTATTATATATAATCTACATAATCTTTATACCATGTCCAGCCAAGTCATTGTTTTCGTGCTTGCCACCATTTTCGATGCAGTCCTGATATTCATGGCCGGTTTCTTTGTAAGCTCATGAAAATATGTAAAACGCACAGGTTAACGATCTCGCTGTTTCCATTCATGCGTAGTCGGTCATGTTTTCTGATCTCGAGTGCGATTACATTAATCCGATCGATCTCTGTAGCAAGTTGAACAAGGTGAGTTTATACGAGACTTTTAGAGACGAGACTAAAAAAAGATGTGCAGTTTGTCATGCCAGAAATGATTGGCCACGCGTTTCTGTTTTGTCTGTTCCTGGTCAACGGCAACTGGCTCTCGATGCTGATCAACCTGCCCTTGGTCGCATACAATGCCATGCAGTAAGTAATAGACACGTAGTATGTATATATACCCATATCAAACTGTGTCTTAGGGTGCGTCAGAGCAAGCATCAGTTGGACCCTACCGAGATCTTTCGCACGCTGTCTGTGCACAAGAAAGAGGCCTTTGTGAAGATTGGCTTTTACTGCACGGTGAGTGTTTCAGATTCATTATCAAGTGAGAAAGAACGAAAAAGGAAAACTAACCACACACATGACAGTGCTTCTTTTATTACCTGTACTGTATGATTGTCGCTCTGATTGCGATGGACTAGAATAAGTGATAATTATGGGACGAGGGAGTTTCTTGCGGAAAATAAGAGGTCATGATGTAACGGGTCTGAAATGGTTACACAGAAAACGAGAGTTTGAGAGCAGGTGCTCCGTTTGTTGCTCACAAGGGGCGTACACACATACACATACACACAACACATAACAAAGTGACACCCGACATCTTTTTTTTTTCTTCATTTGTCTCACCTCTTCACGTCTTTCTTTCTCTCTCTCTCTCTCGCACTTCTTCCCCTTTTTTTGAACTCGCATACTACTTCTTCCCCATTATTTCCCCTTTCCTATTGTATGACGGATATGCAACAGGCTGCTCCCGTATCCATTCTTGAGCCATCCAGCGCTCCTGCTGCTCCTGTCGATCTTGGCTATCTTCAGCCACCGTCGTTTGAGCAGGCCGGTACATCGCCTCTATCCTCGTCGCTCTCCTCCTTCAACGGCAACACCATTGCCCAGCACATCACATACCACATGGACCATATGGCTCAGCAACAGCAAGTAGAACAGCACGTCGGCTCACCGCCCCCCGCGTCGTGCTTCACGAACGGTAATGAATTGATAGACTGCTCGAATAACCAAGTCGCCGAGCGCGTCGTGGAACTTTCTCCCAACACCCGCTACGGCCGGCTGAATGCTCTTTTGGGGAAGGGTGCTTTCAAGGTCGTCCATAAGGCCATCGATCGCGAAGAAGGCTACGAGGTAGCATGGAACGTGCTCCAGGTAATGGCTATACTATTTATCTCCCTTTTCCTGCAAATACCAAACAGATTGCTTTTGTTTATTACGTATGATAGATCGGGCAAGAGAATAGCAAAGACATTAGCCACGAGATCGAGATCCTCAAATCCGTTCGACACCCCAACATCATTGCGTTTCACGATGCATGGATGGGTCAAAACAAAACAGAATTTGTGTTTGTGACCGAACTGATGACTTCGGGAACCTTGCGCGAGTACATACGCAAGCTGAGTACACCCAATCCAAAGATCGTCAAGCGGTGGTCGCGCCAGATCCTCAAGGGCCTCGCATACCTCCACGACCGAAATCCACCCATCATTCATCGCGACATAAAATGCGACAATATCTTCATCAACGGCGCGCACAACGAGATCAAGATTGGTGATATGGGGACAGCAGAAACCATGTGGCTCGGCAACAAAAAATACACGCTTATTGGTACACCCGAGTTCATGGCCCCGGAAATGTATGAGGAGAGAGGCTACAGCGAAAAAGTCGATATTTACGCCTTTGGCATGTGTCTCTTGGAGATGGTGACCGGTGAATACCCCTACAACGAATGCTCCAACCCGGCCCAGGTAACTTGAAAAAGTCGCTCTCACGCTACTTTTCTTGATAAACTAACATGGTGTGATTACAGGTCTTCAAAAAAGTGTCCCAGGTAAGACAGGAAAAGAAAAAAAAAAGGTTACATTATTTAGAATGGTTTCCGATTTGACACGCACACGCGATGGCTTGCATAAATAAGCACATCCGACCGGAGTCGCTACACCAGGTTACCAACCAGCAAGTGCTAGACGTCATCAACAATTGTTTGTCCGAGGACGAAAATGAACGGTAAACCTATCGCTTTCGGATGTTTGGGATCAACGGGCTTGCTAATAAAGTTAACCACTCATAGGTTGTCGGCGCAAGAGCTTCTGGAGTGTTCCTTTTTAGCAGTGGAGCCGGACGTTCAGCTGCTCGCCACAGACGCGTCGCACAAACTGTTGACCCTGCAGGTCGTGTTCAAAGGCTCGGACAAGGTTTCTGTCAAGTTTGAGTTTAACGTGGTATGTACATTTCCTGTTCCCAAGAGAAGAACAAGAAAGAAGAAGCAAGTTGAGAAACTGACTGTCATGGGATCCTGCTGCGTGACCTTTTAGGAGAAAGACACAGCGGAAGAAGTCGTAGCAGAAATGGTAAGACATCACCATCAGCCACTCTACATTTTCATGCACAAGAGAGAAATGCTAATGATAATGGTGATTAGATCGAAGAACAAGTCCTCCCGGACCGATATCAGCACTGGATCACAAATGAGTTGAACCGGATATTACGCGATCTGAACAAGGAAGAAGCAGAAGAACACGGCAACGGCGAGGCGGGTGCGAATGGAAGTGCGGTGTGGCGGAGAGATGACCCACGGGCGGAGCTGGAGAAGATACGGCAAGACCTGGCTCACATGAGCGAGCGAGCCCGGGAGGCGGAACGTCGGCGAGACATGCTGGAAGCCCAGGCGGTCCTATCCGAGCATCGAGCGCGCGAAGTAGAGCAAGAGCTCGACAAGTACCGTGAGCCAGACGAGTCGCATGCGGCCTTGTTGGATCACGTTCTGGCAGGTACGTGTGTGTCTGTGTGCGCGTGGATTGGGTGATAAAGGGGGGCCGTTACGTATATATTCATGATGCGTGCGTGTTTCTTTGTTATTTGTTATAGCGTACTCGGACGACACCTCCATCGACGATTTCGTCCGTGCTGCAGCGGCAGCGACGAACCGCGGTGAAGACAAGGCGTGCGAGTGGGCAGCGAAGCTCAAGGACCAGGACATCATGACGGTGGGTGATCTTCGCGGGCTCCTCGACGAGGACTGGTCGGGCATTGGCCTGACGGTGTTTGCATTACGCGCATTGAAGAATATGCTCCGCCAGAAACATGATGGCACGACGGCTACGCCTGCCCCCTCCTCCAACGATGATTTATAGTAGATAACGAAGAAAGAAAAAAGTAACCATAGGCCTACAGGCTCTCATACCCCATCTATTTCCACTACTTGATGCGCGAGAAGTAAAGAGTGGTAGTATAATACAGAGGAAACGAATAAAGCATACGCCCTGCCCTGATAGGATCATATTTTGGGTGGGAGCGCCACAGACACAGACAACAAAATGAGACACACCCAAAAAGAAAAAGAAAAAAAGCCAAGCACTTGGCTTTTTTCGCATGACACTCTTTCTTTTTCTTTCCCCTTTGTGACACAAGACATGACACACCAGAACGGCGACAACTCGCCCTACTCACCTTACGCTGCCCCTCCACCTTACAACGCCCTACCGCCCGGTCCTCCTCCAGAACAGCAGCCGTACTATCCACCGCCATCACCGCCGCCACCGCAACAGCAGTCCCTTCCTCCACAAAATGCCCCGCTGTATCCTCAAGTACCGCCCCTTTTCAATTACGGCACCGTGAGTGCGCCCTCACCGTCGGTGCTGCCGGGCGTGCAACATCTCAAGGGAGATTCACAAGTGGTTGTGTGCCCTGAATGCCATTACACAGTCGAGACTATAACCCACCATCAAAACGGAAGTGCAGTTGTGCTAAGCGCATTAGCACTGTTTGTCTTTGGATGCCACTCGGGTGGGTGCTTGATCCCTTTTTGCTGCCCGCTCTGCAAAGACGTCCAGCACGTCTGTCCCAATTGTGATACCACCATTGCCACCTATTCCAGGCTCGAGCAAACAGCCTTACCAGGTGACCGATCATGACCCCACCCTTGTCCTTCCCGTTGCCATCGTTTCTATGTTCAGGCTGTAATAAATATAAAGAGCGTTGAGGAACACTACTGCCTCTTTTACTGATTTTTGCCTCCTCTGCGCACCCATAATTTTCCTTTGGGTGGTTATCTTATAAAGGCCGACTTTTGTGTACAAACTCGATGCGTATCGTACAGTATCGTACAGTGAATTCAGTCTATATTAGACTCACAGGATGGACCCTGTCCTCGATCGTGCCTTGTTTCAGATGGTATATTTTCGCACAGTCATTTAGCCAATACAGTAAATAAGTTCGAGACATTCAAGTCTGTGTGAGCGAATGTGCGTGTCGGAGTGGGCCAAACGAGCATTCCTCTATCTCTCTTTCTCTTCAAGTTTCTTAAATCGCCTTTCCCCAACAAAACCCAACGAAACTCATGGCATCGCCGATGCACGGTTCCCTCTCGGCATGCGAGACACAGACGCTCATGCGGTCGTTTCTCAAAGAACACACCGCTTACGATGTGCTGCCTGTGAGTTATCGTCTGATAGTCTTTGACACCCATCTCCTCGTCAAGAAAGCATTAGCCGGCCTGGTGCAGAATGGTAAATGGGTGCTGTGTTCGTCTCTGCATTGTCTATAATGAATGACTAGGCATTGTGTCTGCGCCGCTGTGGTCGAGTGAAACGCACAAATTCGCGGGGATGCTGACGGTATCAGACTTTATCAACCTGATTCAGTATTATTATACCCATGCCTCGGTCGAGGATGCACTCAAGGATATCGAAAAGTTCGAGATCGCCCATCTGCGCGACGTCGAGGTCAGTGTCGGTGCAGCTGCACCTCAGCTCGTGTCCATCCATCCCATGGCCACCCTTTACGACGCATGCCATCTGCTCGCACAGAGCCGCGCTCATCGTATTCCACTCTTGGACCACGACGCCGGTGGTACCGAGATGATTGTTTCTGTCATTACTCAATACCGTATCCTCAAGTTCATCGCTGTCAATGTAACGCTCTCCATTCTTCGCTTCCTCCTCGCCACTTATACTCTTTCTTTGTTAGTACAAGGACACGCGATCATTGCGACAACCGCTTTCGGAACTCAAGATTGGCACCTACGAGGATATAGCGACCGCTTCCATGGATACACCCGTCATTCAGCTGATTAATATGTTTGTCGACCGCAAAATCAGCGCTGTTCCCATCATCAATGAAGACAATGTAGTCCTCAATGTATACGAAACCATTGATGTCATGGTATGAAAGTAGAAGCCATTATTCTCTATCACTCATTTGACTCTATCATACTCTAGAGCATCGCTCGTACAGGACGCTACAACGAACTCGATATTCCCATCGGTGAAGCCCTCGAGGCGAGACCTAGGGTAAGCATACCTGCTGTTTACTTCCCCTCCTCTGACCCTTTTGATCATCAAGGATTATCCGGGCGTACATACATGTACATTGAACGACTCGCTTTATTCCATTTTCCAAACCATTCGGAAACAACGCGTCTACCGACTGATTGTTGTAGATCAACAAAACAAGCTTGTCGGCATCGTCAGTCTATCCGACATTTTGGGCTACCTCGTTGGCATTCAACAGCGATAAGCTCCACTTTATGTATAATACATCATCATGAAGATAGGAAAGCGTACCTATTTGTACAAATGAATCTGAAAGATACATATATCACATACCATATGATCACTCGAAGCGAGGACAAATCATGTACACTTGTTTAGGGATCGCGTACTGTTAGTAGATAGAGCCTAGTAAGCTTCCCAAGTTGGAGAGAATCACTCTTAGGACCGTGTAAAGAATGAATGATAGAGACACATTACATAGCACCAAAACAAGAAGTGTGAGAGAAGCCACGCGTCTTTTGAATGGCTCTCTACGCTGACGCGTGTATTCAGATCTGCTTGAGATAGATAAACGCTTCTTCATACGTACGTGTTCTCCTTACATGTATTTCCTCTCCGAGTGGAACCTACCACGGCAAAAAAATAATATAATTATGACGGCTTCTCTTCAGCCTTTATCCAAACGCACTTCCAAAAACCACCTGCTGCTGTGTATATGTGCAAAAGACCGGATTGATAGATTAGTATATGTTAGTAGACGGTTTCACTATATAAGCTACGGATATTTAATATTACATTAATTCTTCATCTATACATGCTCTGAAGGAAATCGGTATCGACAAAAACTCGGGCAGGTATTCATTGTCGCAAGTTGGGTTACTATTCCTGTCTGCAGTTTTCGGCGTGATCTGGTTCGTGTCACCATACTTGATTCATGCATACGTATCTGTACGTAGTTTCCTTACCATATGCATAGACAATGAAACAATGACTAGGGGGAAACGGCCACCTCCTTTGCTATTTCATCTGCTTGTCAACCCCGTATGCGAAGAGACAACGTAACCGTATATACATGTATTTTTTAAGAAAAAAAATGTTGGGTGCTAGAGTAAAGGAATAAAAGTAAACGAGTGAAGGGAAATAGAGGTTATGTGGATAAGTATCAGTCATTGCTTTGCTGACTCCCACCAAAATAGCTTTCAAGCGCCAGGCTAACTGCACGAAAATATGCACCGTGGGTAGTTACGGAAGAAGAAGACGAGGAGGGCTGCGGAGTGGGCTGGTGATGGGCGGGATGATGCGGGTGATGGTGGTTGTGGTGGGCGGGATGTTGAGATTGTTGCTGAAGGTGAGGATTGGGGGGTGTAAACGGGGATTTGTCGTCTTCAAAGCTGCTAGGGCTGGTGCGCTCGCTGACGGCATCTTCGAGGGGAATGCTGCAGCAGCTGCTGGCCCCACTGCTGCTGCTCGTGGTACTGGAAGTACTACCGGACAAACTGGTGCTGTCAAAGCCGAATGCCGCGAGGTCTACATTCGATGCACCTTGATTAGACTGCAGCTGCTCTTTGAGGACCTTGAGTGCGCTGCGCAAGTTTTTCTTGGCGCGTTCGCGGATTTGCGGGTTGGCTGCTTCACGGAGCATCTTCATGGCATCGCTCGTGATCAGCATCCAGTGCAGCTCGATCACGCACGGCAAGCGCCAGTGCAAGAAGCGGAAGATCTTGGCGACTGCATCGCTGCAGATGGACACGATCACGAGGGCGCGCTCGCCGTCTAGCCGGCTGAAGGAAGCGCCGACAAGATTGGTCTGCGAAGGCGCTTGCATGAAGCGTGTCTCGAGCGCGAGCCAATATGAGTAATAGAGTTTGTTGAGGTAGAGGACGTGCGGATCGGTGCACTGTTGCACGCGGTCAAGCTGCACATAGTCCATCGGGCTGTCGGAGAGCCGATATTCCGGCGGCAAGCTCTGCCAAAAACCAAACATTTGGTTCTCAAGGTACTCAATGTCAGAACAGAGAACAGATTCGAGCGAACCTGCAAGCAGGCGATAGCCGACTTCGTCGACTTTGGTGGACAGATGACAATCGTTGAGTCGAATGATGTGATAAAAGACTTGAACGGCGGAGGACAGCTCGGGATCGTCTTTTTCGCTGTCGAGGACGACAGGGTAGCCAATGTCCTCGTGCAACAAGACAGGCGAGATGCTTGCGCGGCCGTCGTAAATGATATGCATGTTCACCTCGAGGTAGCGGACCATATAGAAAAGGCGACGCCATGATTCCGCCTGAGGTGGTGCTGAGCCTGGATTGACGTTGTGCAACTGTTCCAGATAATGATCCCGTAGCTGGGTTGCGATGCGCCATGCCATGCTGATGTACGTGCGGCCTTCGCTGTTGCGCAAGAGAATGAGGGATGTCTGGGTGAGAAACATCAAGGTAGCGACGGTCTCGACTGTGGGTTCAGACTCAAAGAGTTCATCCTGGAGCAGTGACCGTGCGCGACGGCGACAAGACTCGGCCAATTCGCGGCGAGGCATGGTGGAGAGGGTGGAGAGGTTAGCGTGTTGACAAGAAGAGTAGGCGACAAAGGCGCACATGGCGCATGCAAGCATGCAGTCGGGATTGGCTCGGAGGTACGGGTGGAAATAGGGTCGGACTAGGGTGGGGTAAAGGTTACCATTGCAGGTGAAATAGGCGTCAATCAGGTGCTGGCGCAGATGAGACTCGCACGGATCAAGAAGCAGGGGCGTCGGTGCGTCTTTCTGAGGTTGTTGGCTTGCTTGGCTGGCAAAGAAGTTGCGTATGATTTCTTCGATGCGTAGAATCTTGTTGGTCACGGTCAAACTGTTGACCCGCCGATCGACATGGTACAGGGGCGGTCGTGTAGGAGATGAGTCTCTAAAGTAGCCAAGTGCGTCGTACAAAAACGTCTGCATGTCCTCCATGTTTTGAATCGAAGTCGAGAGCTGCAGCCCGCCCCCTCGCCCTCGGCCCACCGTCAGTTGCCATTGTTGTGCATTTTCTAAGCTAGTAATTTCTTTGTTGTTACTGCTCTCATGATTGTAGTCAGGACGCCGCCGTTTGCGCTGCTGCATCAGCACAGTTTCGCTCTCTTTATCGTCGTCGTCGTCGTCGTTGTCGTCGTCGTTTAGTTCCTCTTTTATGTACATGGGCGGCTCTTGAGGACCATAGTATAACGGTTGTTGTTGTTGCTGCTGCTGCTGCTGTCCGACGTGCAATGCCATGAGCTGTTCTTCCATAGCCTCGACCTGCTCCTCCATCAGGCGCACTTGAGCAAGAAGTCTATTCCGCTTGGCAGCGGGCACCGACTTCTTCACCGTGTTCGGTTTAGCAATAAACTTAAAAATGCAGGGTGTTGCCATCTTGATGCAGCGTTCGCACTGCATTCCTTGCTGCACGATGCATTTTCTTCGGTGTGCTCGACAATTCTCGCCTGCAAGTTTTAAAAACACAAGGGAATGAGTACGAGAGAAGGCAGAAACAGTAACGAGGCCGTACAAGGTTTATTTCGCTTATTTTTGTTGGGATCGTCCACTTCCATGAAATGCGCGATGGGGTCCAGTGTCAAATGAGAAAGCTGTGAAAAGGTAAAAAAATAAAGTAAAAAAAGAGGAAAATGGGGCCCGTTTGCTTCTCAAGGCACGTCAGCAGAGAGTCCGAGCTCACGGGCCTAATATAATTCCATGTCTCTCTCGCTAAAAAGATTTTCCCGCTAACCATGTAATTAAAAAACG
>VAFG01000321.1:147171-173726 GCA_013461545.1 Syncephalastrum contaminatum | reverse complement strand
AAAAAAAAAAAAAAAGAAGAAACGTTGGGTTTTGCGGCGCGTTCACGTTTAGTAGTATCGGTTTTGATGTGTGCTGTACGGACTGGTCTGATAAGCGTTGCTGCCGTTATTGTGCCTGTACACGTCGTAGCTATCGTAACGGTCACTTCGCGAATAATTGTCCTCCGCATAGAAAACTTTGGATTCATGCGACCCGCCATAATGGTTGTACGATCCGCCGCCACCACCACCAGTGGCACCGCCGACATTGTGGTTGGTTGTACTGGCTGTATCCATCGACATGTCGTCTAAGCGGATTCCCGACTTTCTA
Organism: Syncephalastrum contaminatum; assembly: GCA_013461545.1. Taxonomy (NCBI): domain Eukaryota; kingdom Fungi; phylum Mucoromycota; class Mucoromycetes; order Mucorales; family Syncephalastraceae; genus Syncephalastrum; species Syncephalastrum contaminatum. The sequence continues at coordinate 173,416 of VAFG01000321.1, read as the reverse complement.
CGCCGAGCCCGCTCGTCTTCGTCTTCGTCGCCATACATGGCCCGGGTGCACAAGATCGTGATACCGTTCGACAGTGCCAAGATCTCGACTGCGAGCGCAGCAAACAGGATAGCGTAAACACGCACAAACGCGGTATGGACGTAGCTCGTCAGGGAATCATAACAAGGAGGATTGGAGGATATGGCGCCAGACGACGGGTTGCATGTGTCGCTAACGGCAGGCTGGTCATTTGCATTGTTGTATCCACAGCAGGAAAACTTTATAATGCCGGTGAGCCGTTTACTGTACGCGTTCGTCATATCGCATATGCGCATAAAATAAAAAATAAAAAAGGAACTTACTTCGTTCTGCAGCTGTGCACGGAAGCTGTCGGAGCCTTTGGACCAAATGGGGGCGAGATAGCCACTAGGATCAGCCGCCTTCTTGTAGATGCCTATGCCAATGACGATTTGATAGACCAAGGCCACGAGAACAATAAAGAGGTATATGATGATGAGTGTTTTACGGCGCACAAAGGCTCCGATAATGCCAAGGAGGGCTGCAACGATAATGACGGCGCCAAGGATAGGGACGACTATCACACAACTGTCGTGAGCCCATTTTGATATTTTTGTATATATGTTGCGGCTGCGATGGTTGAAGTGGTCATGACGTACGTTTGTATGTATTTTCCGGGAATAGTGTTGAACCTTTGAAGCCACCCTTATTTCCGATGACGCCAAAGACTATGAAAGCTGCACCCAAACATGCGAAGAGCAAGTTAGTGGTAATCATGTACCACTTGCTCAGTCTGCGCATATACAATACATAAAGAAATAGGACAACAAAGATATGCATCAGCCCGAATCACTCGCTTATGCGTGCCTGAACAACACGCGCCCTTTCGCTCGAAAAGAAAACACACCTTGAGCAACATGTCCCTGACATGACAAAGAACCGTGATTAAGGAAAGTCGAAAGTTGATTGTGTGACGAGCGGAATGGGGAACAGCTTGTTAAACGATCGCTGAACGGAGAAAGAAAGAAAAAGGAAAGTAAGGGCAGGGAGGAAAAGAGGCACAGGGTGGTAAAGAAAGTAGAAAGAAAAGAGAAGAAAAGAGAGAGAGAGAAAGCGTACGAAGGCCCGTTAAGTCCAACCAAGAGAAGTGGAAAAAAAAAAAGTGAATAGAAAGAGTCAGTTGCACTTATTTTTGGGTGATGAACAGAGCCATCGCTTTAGCACAGAGCGGGCAGCGCTTTTTTTTTATTTTATTTTATTTTACCGAGCACCTAGAATTTATTACTCCCTTTCGCTCGGTAATTCTGTCTGTCTGTTTCGCTCTCGTTCTCTTTATTTTCAGCAGTTTGTGCCACCATCCGCGTTGCAATAAAGGCTTGTGTCGCAACAAATCAGATCGCACGCGATGCTTGCTTGTAATAATAATTCACCGCTGGTCAATACTATGTGCACTGCAGCACGCACACGCTCCGCTCCAACAACCCCCCCTCTCCCCATCTCAATCCGTCCGCCCTTTTCAACCCCAGCAATGCATGCACTTGCTCTTCTTTTATTCGTCTGTTATTCTTCCAAGCTGTGCTCTTGCCGAGGAAGACTGTCCTCTCGTTTGGCGCTACTTTTATTTCACTGTTATGCACGTGTCACTACTAACACCCTTTCTTTTCTTGATGAACTCTAAACCTCAGATGTCAGAAATTAAGACTTGCCTTTTCAGGTTGGCCTCCATTTCCTGAGATTGTTACGACCACACAAACCATACGACGATCAAAAAAAAAGGTCTCACACGTAGGTCCATCAAGAGCTCCGTTTGCTATTAACGCTCGGTCCTTCCGGAAAAGCTTGCATTATCTTCGGTCCAGCCCTGATTGGTTTGCTTGGCGGGCCTTGTTTCATATTTATTTGCCACTCTTTATATCAGACGCATGAACTTTTAGATTCCTTATTTATAAATTGGTAGCATGCCAAAAGACAAGAACAGGAAATGAAACCTCACCACCGTACTGAAGAATCGCCTGTTGTGGAGAAAAGCTGTCAAATGCCTAAAATCGGAGACGAAGCCTCGTTTTTCAGCTTCGGGAATCTAGCCACGCCTTTTATACTTTTTCTTCCTCTACTCTCGTGTGTGAAGCTGCTGCGTTATGCTGATGTTTCATTTGCGTACATGGATGTACAGAAACATATTCAACAAATGTACTTAACACTATAGTTCTTACTCTTTTACTTATAACCATACTGACATAGTTACCGAGTATCAGTAGCATATATACGGGCCTTCTGCTTCAGTACAAACAATGACTTAAAGGAGGAGTTTGTATGTCGATGCACAAGATATATACATACCATGAAATTGTTATATTGTGCATGAGACGATACACATATGTATAGCATACATTTTCCGTTAAAAGGCCTAGTACTTTTCTTTTTAGAGTGATTTTCAGATCGACAGGAGTTATCACGGCACCGACATCTTCCCAGGGTACTACATACATATATACGACAGTCAGGAGACACATCAGAGGATATAGAGAATTTCTCCGGACTATACCTTCGAATTAACGAACTTCGTGGCTTTCTGACGTTAACCACTAATGCCTTAAAGAATATTGCTGACATACCAAAGATGTGGTTTTGATTATTCAAAATTCTGTAATTTCGATAGCTTTTCGATTCGGACATCGGCTCATGTGTGTCTCTTATATTCTATCCTGTATACGTAAAAAGGTTTATTCTAAACTTCGGTGGTATTACACATACACGAAAATAATCAGATTACATCTTTGCATTTTTTAAACTTCTTGAAGTCCATGCCTTCTCAGTGGCCCATGTCTTGATCAACTGGTAGGCTATGGCACTCGAAGGTGGCAATGTGAATGGGGCCGTGCGGTCGCCATTTATAGCTGCAAGTACTTCACTCCGCGTGAACCATGTTGCCTTCTCCAATTCCTTGTCTTCGAGCTTGACCTCTGTGCTCACCGCTTCAGCGATAAAGCCCAGCATGAGCGAGTTGGGAAACGGCTACGTTCAGTGAGAATAATGGTTGGTGAGTTTTTCTCCATAGCATGTGCTCTACGTACCCAGGGCTGGCTGCTATGATACGCCACACGGTTAATCACGATACCCGCTTCCTCGAAGGCTTCACGTCGAACGGTCTCTTCAATGGATTCACCTGCTTCAGCAAAGCCAGCGATACACGAATGCATGCGAGCAGGCCATCGCTTCTGTCTACCAAGAAGAATCTTGTCTTCCGAGGGATGGACAATACAGACGATAATGACGGGATCTGATAGACATACATTTAGTACTTATTGAGGTTCTCGATGATAGCGGAATAGCGGATATTACCTGTTCGAGGATAAGCAAAATTGTGGACACCCGTTTGGCTGAGGCATGGCTCCTCAGCACCACCGTTGTCGGGAAGAGGAGGGCACGTGCGTTTATGGCCACCTTCGTTCGAAATCGTTTTGCGACCGCACGCAGGGCAGAATCTATTGCGAATGTTCCAATCCACTAAAGAAGAGGATGCATTAGTAGATGTATTACACGTGAGGTGTCCAAGTAATTTACCCATGGCACGTCCTTGGGCCAAAATACCAGCCAATGGTTTATCCATGGTAAATGCGCGAGGAAGCGCTGAGGTGAACTCTAGGCCCTCTGACTCCAGGTCTACGATACCATTTAGTCATTTGCAATGAGGACGAGTGGTTTGTGTTACCTTTGATCAACTTCTCCAACTGTTCTTGATGAACGCCTTTATTGGGAGTGACATCTACAGCCCAATAGGGGACTTTGGTACCATCGTCGATACCAAGAAAGACAGCGATAAGTTCATCACCTTCAGGGACGGGTTTCTTGTTCGATTCTTCGATGAGAGCAGCGTCGACAATGGCAGAGACACGGGAGTAAGGAAGAAAGTGGAGGCCATCGTTGTCGAAAAGAGGGTCAAGCTTGTTGAATGCGAGGTAGCGAGCATTGTCTTGGCGGGCGAGCTGCTGAAGACGTGAGATATCGGAGCGATACCAGCCGTAGCGGTTAAGAGGGCTACCCGAGAAGAAATTATCTCTGTTAGGAGGGAAAGGGTCAACAGCAGAGCTTTCTTCTGAGCCAGTCTTGTCCTCTGCCGCTTTCCCAAGGACTTGAGCGAGCTCGTCAAAGCCCCAGAACTCTGCCACCTGAGCCGCAGTCTTGCCTTCTGCGTTGACGGCGTCGAGTTCACACGCCCGTTGGTCGAGAAGGTACTTTGCTACCGCGAGCTGGCCATAGCGAGCTGCGAAGTGGAGGACAGTCCAACCACGCTCATTCTTCTCACCGAGATTGGCCCCATTTTGCTTGAGAAATTCGACATCGCCAGCAGCTGCTGCTTCGAAAATGGAATTCGCGTTCATGACTCAGCTGAAAGACGCAAAAAGACGAAAGAAAGCTCAGATCCTGCATTACTGCCCATTTGTAAGCGCGCTATCTGAATTTGACGGGGGAATCAACCTGATTCAGTATTCTCTCATATCTAGAAATAAGGTTAGACCATATACTCTGGAAAACAGCAAACAGCAAAAGCCATAGTTTGTTAAGAGACCCCGTTTGTGCCACACTCTATCAACTGGTCAATGAATGCACTTGGCGCCAACACAGAAGACACACCTGTGTCACAATGCTACATGTAATAGATAATGATGATCTGAAGCAACGTCATCATGCTTCGCAGTGAGTTCGAATGTTGCGCTCCTATTACTTCATCGAATATCAGTCTCCAAAATCCCTCACAAATCAGGTATAAAAAGAAAAAAAGGAGCTATCATATGTGTGTACTATGATATATGTATATATACTAATGACGGGTGACGACGTTGATACAAATGCAAGAGGAATAAAATGGAAATAGGTGGAAATGGAGGATGATAAATACAACAGGATTGGTGCGTTAGCTCCACACACGAAGGACACCATCATTACCCGCTGTCACCATGGCCGTGTCGGATGGGTGATAGTCGACACATGTGACCACGCCGTCGTGGGATTTGAGTGTGGCCACATTCTTTCCGTCGAGCACGTCCCATATATACAAATTGCCGTCCTCAGACCCGCTGACAACGTGTGCATCCGTATTCGATATAACAGAATCAAGTTTAAACTCGGTATGCTTGTGCCCTTTAAACCTAATACAAGTGTGAATGAATAACCTGGTTTCTTGGCAAAACCTGATGCCTTACTCGTTGAGTAATGTGCCGTTGCTTTTATCCATAAGTCGTGCGGTCGAATCTGTGGTGCTCACAAGTACGCAGTTGCCGTCGTTGGAGAGTCTGGCTGACGTGACGGAAGCTGAAGAATGAAGGTGAGAATAGCTCGCCCCCCTCCACCTTGATTTTGCACATACCACCAATGTAATCTTCATACAATTGACCCATACGCAGGTCATAGATGCGCACTTTACCATCTGTTGAGCTACAATTTTCCATGAGTCAAGGTACCTTTGTACTGTCATGATAACATACCCTGATATGACTTCGACGCCGACTACTTGAACCGACATGACGCTGTCTCCTGCATCGTCCATGGTCTGGATAGGGCGCGTTTGTAATGACCTTTGCAAGTCGCATGAGTGTTACTAATCGTATCCCAAGGGATAACTGCTGCTTACCGAACATCCCATACTTTAAGCGAAGCGTCAAAGGAACCTAGCATGAATGGATGAGAAATTGACGCTATGGCGGACGAATACAGCATACCACTGATTACGACGGTCGAATCCTCATTGAATGCAACACAGTTGACACGCTAAAATAAGTGAATAATTGATATAACTCAATGTGCTGTCGTGAGGCATACCTCGACGTGGCCTGTGAATCGCTGAATGATGTCGCCAGAGCTGACATCAAAAAGTAGGGTAGAACGATCGACACCACAGCTTGCAATCTTGGAGTTATCAGGAGCACTAGAAGACGAGTTAAGTACTTGAGTCGGTAGATCAAGTTGAATTAAACAACGTACACAGCAACGCCGAGAACATCGCGGGAGTGGCCTTGGTAGGTGAAGACGTGAAACGCGTTTACGGGATTCCAGAGTTGGACTTGGCGATCGCGTCCGCCTGTGACACAGTATTGACCCGTGTGATTGTACGCGATAGCACTTATAGGTCCCTTGTGAGCCTCGACGGCATGGTCTAGGTGGGTCGGGTAGGGTGCCATTGCGGAAGATATTAAAGATATAAAATATAAAATATAAAAGCAGGAAAAAGCAAGGCGGACCTTTTGTTCTTTACAAACCCCACCTTTCCCCCCCCCCCACTCTCCAACAACAACAACAATGGGTGCCCAAGCATCGAAGCAGGCTGCCCGTCGTTTGCCTCGCGAAGCTCGTCAGCATGCCCCTTCAGAGCCACCGCGTGAATCTCCTTCTACTCTAAACAACTCTGCGAACGTGTCCGGTACGTCTGGCTGATTACTGTAAACTATGAAAGCTCAATGGACGTGCGCAGAATCACGATCCGACTTTATCGAACAAGACGGACGCGATCCACAGCTGCACAAGAACCTCATGGCGATTGGTCAAATCAAGATCGAGCCTACTATGACCCGTATGCGAGCGGTGAGCGCGGATACGATAGTCTGTGTGGGGGAGACCGCTTTTACTAATACCGACCTACCCAACCTAGTCTGACCCCATGTTGCATATCCTGCGCGAGCGCCAGCGCATTGAGGAAAACGAACCCTTGAGCAAACTGAGCGAGATCCCGAACCGAGCATCCATCGATGTTGTCTTTTCTGCTCTGGAGCGTCGCAAGTACTTGACACCCGGCGAATTCGACCAACCTGAGACTTTAAAGCAAATGCACGCTGATTACAACATCGACCCACCCACCTTGCAAACACTCTTCAAATACTACAACACCATGGCTGTTTTACCCACCATCACAGACGAGCCGGATGAACGCCATCGTGGTATTTGGGTCAACAACAAGAATGAATGGAGCCGCGAGCTCCAGGCTGCGCTGAAAGCCAAAGAAGAACACAAAAAAGCAGCCAATGTACCACCGGCTCAGCAGAAACCAAAGGAGACAGCCGAATCCGGTAGCCATAGCAGTAGCCAGGAAACAGAGCGCGAGAAGCGATTAAAAGATCTGTTTGATGATTAATATCTACTTCATTTATTTGCTCATCTTTTCCGCGAGTTTTTCGAGAGCCTCCTCTGCGCGCGAGATACCGAGCATGCTCGCACGCTCAAGACGTGTCTTCGCGCCATCGAGGTTACCAGTGGCTTCATAGACCATACCGAGGTTGTACTGGATCTCGCCGTCGAGAGGGTTAAAGTTGGAAGCTTGTTCCAGATGACGGATAGCAGTAGGCACGTCTTTGAGCATCAGACACGACGAGGCCATGTTGGTATGCGCGTCAGCCTGGTTGGGCTGAAGATCCAACGATTTTTGGAACGCGTTCAGGGCATCCTTATGTTTGCCCATTTGGAAATAGCACACACCAATGTTGAAGTAACCCACAGCTGTTGTTTCGTTTCCGTTAATATCCATCTCATCACCCTCGTATGAAAAACGTCTTACCGGTCGGAGCGGCTTGGACACTCTTGTGGTAACTGGTCATGGCCTACGCACGACCCGTTATATTGAGCATGGATTCGCGTTATGCAAAAACTTCTTACCATATCGATATTGCCCTGCTGCAAGTACTCGGTACCCTGCTTGATTTGCTCTTGCGCTTCGCCAAAGCGATCGCGGCGGACAGCACTGTGTTGAAAACCTACAGGTGGTGAATGCTTGAATGGTGTCGTTTATTTCGTCTGGCATTTCTATACCTTTGACAAGAGCTGGGCGAGAAACGCGAGCCACAGCAATGGCAGGACGAGCATGGACGGGTGCTGTGGGTGCAAGCCGAGAGGCGCAGTGGCGCCATTGTGTCAAAGCAATTCTGAACATGGTCAAGGGTAACGTATCAAGCCACTATGAAACTCAGACAACCTCAAATTGAATGATTTTAATTGCATTGTGTGTGTGGGTATGTATTTTGTGCAAAAAGGCTCTTCCACCTCCGATGACGCAAATGTATATGTATAGTGAGACAAAAATGAAGATAATATAAATAAAAGAAATATAAATAGAAAATGGTATCATAGAGGGTAAACTGCTTCTCGCTCGTCAATACATATGCAGCTGGACTATGCGCCCGGTGCTACGGGAACGGTCCAGGGATCGGGACAATAACCAAGCAGCCGCGCGAGTCCCTGGTAGGTTGAACTGCAATTGCCTTCCAAGTGTCGTTTCAGATTATCTTTGCGGCAGGCAGCGAGCAGTGTGTTGCAATATCGACATTTTCTTTTCTTTCCGCAACTTTTGACGTGACGATTAAACTCGTACGAAGACGCATTTTGGTAGCCGCATCCGGCGCACCGCTTCTGATTTACATAGGGCTGTCCGGTAAGTGTCCCCATATCGAAGACAGGCATTGGCGCCGCGCTCTGGGTGCGGCGGCGGCGTGCAATAGGGACGTCGCCTTTGAGCACAGACCGCAGGAGGGGCTTGTCTCGCTTTGGGCGAAGAAGCTCACGGTAAGCCTTCGCACGGTAGACGAGGAGGCGCTGTTCTTCAGCCGGCACGTCGCCGTTCCTGAGCCTGACGTTCATCGATGTGGAAAAGTCAAAACATATTTTGAAGATCTTCATGTCGAACAGAAATGATTGAACAGCAGCATGATACTCCATGTGTGCTCCCCACACTTGATCCATGTTCCTGATAGACTCTAGCTTTTTGGCCATGCTAAAAAGCGCAGACTGCTGGGGAATAAGACGATCACGTGCCTCGCAAAGATCCACCAGGAGACCTGACGGCTCGTCGCCGAGCTGGGCTCCGATCGGTAGAGAAAGAGAAAGCCTGCTTTGCTTGGCACTGCCCACAGACGGCTGAAATGGTGCTGCGCCTGGAGAATTCATGACTCTAATGTTGACAATCAATGAGCTGAGCTAAGGGTAGCCAGATCAAAAGACTTACAGCTAGAGAAAGTGTTGAAAGAGAGTAAAAGGAAAAAGAAAGGAAGTTGGGATATTTTCGTTTGGGGTCTGGGACCCTTTATAGCTTTTTCATGCAGCAATTGCGCATTCTGTCAATTATTCGGGCGACCATCTGGCGTTGAAAAAAACGCTTATTCTGCTGCGAGGCCGAGAAAGCTACGTCACGAGCTTCGAGCCGCACAACCCCCCTCATGACTTCTGCTCCGAGTAGACAACAGACCCTGTCTTACTCGCAAACATATCTATTCAGTATTCTTTAGCTTGTTGACTTCCTCATCCCTTTATATGGCCTAGTTGCCCTGCTCATAGTTTTTAATTTCATGAGCATCCGCGCCCTGAACAAAGTACCTCTTCCATGTGCTGTAACGAATTCCGCAAGTACTGTTAGAACGCACGGCACCCGCTCACACCATCGCCAAAGTGGTAGGATCGCCTTCCCGTGACAGACAAACCACTCAGGAGGGGCCCCGCGCTATTTAATGAACAAAGATACAACAAATCCCAAGAATACTGACCAACAGGCCAAAAAAGGTAACGAATGTTTATTTGCCGCCGCCGCTCGCCTTATCGTTATGCTATCTACGGCAGGCAGCTATAGACTCTTGAAGACTAAATGCACCCCGCTCCAAATCATGCGCATCCTCCTCCCCCTTCGCCTCACTGCTGTCTATTGAACATTCTGGCCATGTCACGGACGGATGTGTGACTGGGCATAGACTCGCCGCGGTGATGCGACACCGCTGCTCTTGCGTTTTGTTCGGCTGCTTTGGCTTCAGCACCTGCCACTGCGGCCCTGGCCTCCTTCTCCGCAAGTTCTTCTTCTTCAGGAAAGCACTCCCCATACCAGCGAGCTGTCGCGTCCGCGTTCTGTGCGAGTAAAATCGCATATTCATGGCTTTCTGGCCCGTATTGGAGAGATTTCAGTATGCCAGACAAGGATACATGCCACCTGCAATAATAATCCCGCTGCCGAGTTCGAGCGCGGTGCTGCTCAGCACACGCTTCCAAATCGAATTCTAAAAGGCCCGGAAGAAGGTGTTCGGGAAAGAAGATAGAGTAGACAGCTGTGTTGTATACCTTGATCTGCAGGAGATGATTCCTTGATCTCTTCGTTCGCCTCGTCATTGATATGGAATTGAGACATCATGTACTCTTGTCTTGTCGGTATGAGGGGACGCTTGCGATAGCGCTGCTTTCCTTTTGCATTGGCCTTTTTCTTCAGAGTCATGGTAAAATTAGCCTAATAGAGCTTGTCAGTATTTGTCCGTCCGGGTCCCTGGATCATCACCTATTGTTGTATGACTAACAGAAACAGTCTTCAAAACTGGGGTATGTGAGAGCAATATGCAGTAAATGGAAGAGTGGCGAATGAAGAGTGGTTTTATTCAGGTGTATGCGGTACTGTTAATATGACATTATGTTAGAAAAGGAAATCGAACCAGGAAATGGCGGCGGCGGCGGCGGCGGCGTCCCTGTGTGTACATACTGTAAAGGCGAACTTTTTCTTCCAGTAGTGTGATCATGAGAATATACTTTCTTTTTTCACTGACCCGCAATACATCGGGTCAGGGAAGTGAATAAACGTATTGTCTGGGTGGTCTTCGTTTAAGGGAACAGAACCCCTTTTGTCTTAGAATCGGCGCAGGAGCTCGTCAAATGGCGGGAAATGACGAGAAAATTTAATTTCCTCCTGCTTTGGTCCCAGATCAGCGACAGACAATGAAAGGCATACCTTTGCCTTGGACTTTTTTTCACCACACGTTGGACTGAATAACGCGCAAGGGCAAAATAGAAATGCACGCTGATATATATATATATATATATATATATATCTTTTAGAATTGTTCGGCAGCGGTTGCAATAAAAAGTCGTGTTACTTGTCCCAGGAAAGTTTGGTCCGGACCCTTCTTTCGAACAGTTCACAACGTAGCATGTGCCAGCCCTTAGATGTGCTGTGTGTGGGAAAAGAACCACCGTATCACACGGCTTGGCGCCGCCGCTTTCCCGCCAGAAAAAGAAAAGAGAAACTAAGATGCGCATGACTTTTATGTTTGTGATATGATGATTGTTAGCGTTGTTTAGGCATATTGCTTCTCGAATTCCGTCATATACTCGATCAGCTTGTCAATGTGCTCTTCGGGCATAGCATTGTATATGGATGCACGGATACCACCTAAATCATCACTCAGTACCCTATTTTTGTTCATGACCTTCAGTATCTTACCAACTGAACGGTGACCCTTGAGTTGCACCATATTTTGCTCCTCGGCGCCCTTCAGAAACTGCTTTTCCTGGTCTTCAGAAGCAGCGCGGAAGACGACGTTCATCTTGCTACGGGCATCAAGATCGACAGGGCACTTGAAGATGGCGCTCTTGTCGATGGCTTGGTAGAGCTTGTCTGCTTTGCGCTGGTTGACTTTTTCAATGGCGGCCAAACCACCCTGCTCGAGGAGCCAATCAAGGGTGAGACCGACCATGTAGATTGCAAAGGTGGGTGGGGTATTGTAAAGCGAGTCATTATCAGCCATGGTACGGTAGTCGAGCATGAGGGGACGGAGTGGGCCGGTCTCGAGGGCGTCGACAATGAGATCATTGCGAATAATCAGAATGGTCACGCCAGCAGGACCGAGGTTCTTTTGGGCACCTCCATAAATGACGCCAAACTTGGACACGTCAACGGGCTTGCTCAAGAAATTGCTGGACATGTCTGCGACGAGCGGTACACGAGGATCAACAGCAGGAGCATCCTTAAACTCGACACCGTGCACGGTTTCATTGTCGCAGTAGTAAGCATACGCGGTCTGTTCTGCGGGCGAAAGCTGCCACTCTGCAGGCGGAGGAATGCTGCCGTACGCGCCGGTGCTCTTTTTAGTGTCAACGACGCGATTCACGCGCACGTTGAAACCCTCACCCAGACGAGCCGCTTCCTGGGCAGCCTTGCTAGACCAGGATCCAGTCACAAAGTAATCAACTGTCAAGGGTGTGTCCTTCTTGCCCGCCTCGGCGAGAGCCGCTTGTTTCGCGGCAACGAGGTTGTAAAAGATAGCAGAGAACTGAGTGGTTGCGCCACCCTGCATAAACAAAATCTCGTAATTCTCGGGTATGTCCAGAAGTTGACGCAGATTCGACTTGGTGCGGGCAAGAATTTCGGCAAAGGGTTTGGAACGATGCGAGAGCTCCATGACAGACATGCCCGTGTCGCCATAATTCATAAGCTCAGTTTGTGCTTTTCTCAAAACGCTCTCTGGGCTATACTTTATGGTTAGTTCAGTCCGCTCTTTGTCTATCTCGATATTACATCTTGGCAGGTCCTGCGCCAAAGTTATAGGTCGTCTTGCTCATAGTTCTGTTTGTGCTGCTGCTTACAAGTTGATAACAAGGGCAAATCGAAAAGTGTGTAAAAAGAGCGACAGATCACGTTACACAAACCGTCACATTAAGTCATCATCTATCAGAGATGTCATATCAATCTCCTGGACACCGAGCATCAATTGACAGTCGCATTTTGCGATTATTTCTCAACACGCCCTTCCTATATATTCAGACTATTGAGGTATGCTTTATTCGAGCTAATGGGGTACGAAAAGAAGGTTGCATGATTTTTATATACAATTGACATCCTAAATGCGGCAAGCGCAATTGAAAGGTGACATTTCGCCTTGAGAAAATGAATGGGCATACGCTAAAACCCTTGCTTCAGCTGGTATGAATGATACAAGTTACATAATTCCATTAAGTTAGCTACACACATAGCAGTAGTCGTTACGCGCACTGCATTTTGTAGCCGGTCAGGCAGGCCAGGCTACATGTCTTGCTGCGAAACATCTCCGCCGTTTTACAGCCAATCAATTTGACACATAGGAAAACTACTGGGTATCTATTCCTTTCCTCTCCCTCCATGACTTTTTGACCGCAGCAGTTTAAGCAACCTCGATGCAATTGCGAGTTTTTGCATCGTGGATTTGCTTCTAAAAATAAATAAAAAACTTCTTGTTTCTGTCATATTGATTTAATGAAGCGGCAGATTTGATTACATATAAGATATTTCCATTATATGTGTGGTAGTCATCACAACACCTGTCAAGTCGCACTGGAGATGGCTGTCTGATTATAAATGTGTAATGTGATGTGCAAATTTAGTGCAATGCCAGAATGCCGGGTAAAAAAATCTCTGAGTTAGATATGGCAGGCTACGAGGAAGCGTGGGCGCACGAAACTATGCAACTCTGTTTTTATTGTTATTGTCCAGAAGCGACCTTGTCAGAGTCATCTGTCGTAACACCTTCATGTGACGTTTACAATGCACGTAAATCGAGGATGCATAGACATTACCACATCCATGTCCATTCTCGGGGATGATTCGTACAAAGAAAGAACTAAATATTTATCCAGTAATGAAGCTCCTTAACCAAAAAGTTACTCCTCCTCCTTATTCATTATTATGACACCCCGCATCCATGCTTGCCTAAAGCATACGAGACTGAGGTGCCAAGGTAGCCCTCAAATGGCAAGCAGAATTGTGTCAAGAGTGTCTATGAAGCGAGAGGGATAGTGCTAGAGTACAATGCCAGCTGAAGTCGCCACCCGATCAGTACCACCACGATTTCGATGCGTGCACTAAACCCAACCTGGCTTTCTTGTGCAAACAAGTATGATGGTGCACGACGATCTGGACTTTTAGTATGCGCGGCGTCTGTGCCCGGTTGATGCACATGGCAAATCCCAAACCTTACTCTAGATCAATACAGCTCAACACGCTAGAGGAACGATCTTTCTGATATCACGTCAGATGCATATCACACTCTCCATCTCTTTCCTTCCAATTGAACTTTAGCAAAACTCGTGTAGCGTACTTAAGTAGTGCATAGAAGGAGGCGCATGTGGCCCTGAAGGATAGCGGGAGCTCCAATGCCAAATTCAGACAGAGCTTCATAGAGCAAAACGAAAATTTCCACAACGTGCCCAAGAGAGAGAGAGAGAGGAGAGTTCCCAAAAAACGGGATACATGGTCCGCACGCGCGCGCTTACTTCGCACGATTTGGGGTGATCCGCGTCTACTACGTATGGTATACATATCGCTCTCCTGAGGATAAGTTATCCTAACAGAGCACAGATATTCACATGAATAGTCTACACCATGACAAGCTAAACACCCACCCCCTACAGCTCGTTTCTATCGGTAAAAATTAACGCTGCATGAAGAGGGCGAGGAGGAGAGAAATAAATTGCTGTGGTAAAGGCAGGGTTCAGTAACATGCAGGCACAATGGGGAATTTGAGCACGGATACATGATCAAGATATAAGCCAGGATATACTTCGTCCTTGGTCCCTCGGGCGCTAACAGGGACAAAATCTCCTCTGGATATTTGCTCTTCCTCTTTCTCTTTTTTTTTTTTGTCATCCTAAAGCCGCCCTACATGGACATTGTTTGCCCATAAAGATAGAAGCGCGCCGGGTGACTCAAAATTACTTTAATGATCCACATGGAACGTGATGGTTGTACAAAAACGGATTTACCATAACAGCTATTTTTTCTTCTTCCTGCCGCATCACCATGCGTCTTGATCCTGCAGTAGTGTCATGCTGTACGCCAACGCTGATGAAATGCCTAATGATGCATAAGAATTGGATCTTGTGAGGCCGGTGTTGTCCGAGAAAAAGGAAGTCATGCATAAAAAAAGCGAGAATTAAAGCTTGGCATGACGAGCACAGAAAAGCCGGACGGAGTTTTGTGTAATGACAGAAATCTGCTGTACACCTCTTCCAAGGCTATATCCCCTGTCCCTAGCGCCTCCTTTTCGTTTCTGTTGCAAATGATACAATCGGTTGATCGACCATTTTAATTAATAAAAAAAAGGAATGACGAATGCCGGTATGAAAGACTGCTCAAAAAGACATGATTGCATCTACTGAGGCTACGCTGAAGAAAAAGTTGGCTATTTGAACTACACCAAGAAATAGGAAAGTAGTATAACTTTGTTCAACCAGTTCAGTAGTATCCCGTATTACACTGTCTGTGCCCTCACTGTAACACCTAAATCTCCGCGAAAATGAAAACAGCCAACTTGTTGTATAGATGAAGACGTGTATATTATAAAGAGTTGGCTAAAACTCACAAATAGTCCCACCCTCTATTGTGCGTGACATAGCCTTTACCAAATGATATCCTATCTCCTATCCACAGCGGAAGGAGTAGTTTGTACCTCGAGGGTTATTAGGATGATGGGCGTCATCAGACTAGAGGGAGGAGGCGAAGGCGGTAGGTGGCTACCCATGGCGAGGATCGTGGTCTCGATCGATCACGAATAATAAGTGAATTCTGCCCATAAATCAAAGTTCGTTTCATGTTCATCAGGAAAGTTTAAAAGCTATTATTACTTGGTCTAAAGTTTGGCGACGGCTTTCGTTCCGGAAAAAAATAACAATACGGCGTATACCTATGACGATCATGGATGATCGAAAGACGAGTGTTTTCTCCGATCCGTAGTGGCTGTAGGACAAGCAGACAACAAGATACGTCCTAGAAAAGCGATTTGAAACGAATGGCCAAATTGAGAGGTGATATAAGCTGGAGCCAATGATGATCCTTCCTTTGTTGGCCTTGCCGCATGGCGGGTCGAATTAGGCAAGCGAGGGGTTACGGCCGAAATTCAGGCCAAATTTTTTGGAGTCGGGTTCGCGCATGCAGGGTTCCATCTCCTTTCCTGTTCTTTCACCAACTGCAAAGCCCCTGCCATACCTGAAGTCTTTTTAAACCAGTTCTTCGACGGGTTCCTCGATAGCTCATTCACCTCTTCCTCACTCTCTCTCCACAACACACCTTCGCCTGCCTCTGCTTCTCAGATTCCATGAGCAAGACTGTGATTATCAAACTCGGTGGTGCTGCCATCACGAACAAGAAGGGCTCCTGTCAACTTGCCGAGGAGTCTTCTCTAGAGGCCTTGATGGACCAAATTCAGCAAGCGTACACCATGCTGAGCGCTTCTGGATACCAGATTATCCTTGTCCACGGTGCCGGCAGCTTTGGCCATCCGCAGGCACGGCGCTACCACCTTAAAGAAGGTTGGATGTCGTCCTCGGGTCTGTCTACCCCACCTCTAACGACAGCGGACGAGCAATCCGAAGAAGAGCAAGACTGGCGCGACCAAAAGGCGGGCTTTGCGCACACACGCAAATGTCTTCTCGAATTGCACTTGGCGCTTCTTTCCCGCCTTCAACGCCGGGGCCTGCCTGTCCTCGGTATTTCTCCTTTTGATCATCTCGAAACCGACGGCGGCGACAAGAGCCCAAACGCCGTCTTTGAACCTCTTGCGCAACGTGCCGCGAACTTCTTGCAGCTCGGTTTTATCCCGCTTCTTCATGGTGATGCTGTGTTCGACCGTTCTCTTGGTTGCACCATTCTGTCGGGTGACATTGTGATGCATAAGCTTGCTATGCTGCTGCCGGATGTATCACGCTGCGTGTTCGTCACCGACGTCGAGGGCATCTACGACGCTGATCCCAAACTCGCGTCATCCGCACATAAACCCAAATTGATCAAACATATGCAAGTGGACCCAAACACCGAAAATGGAGATCTTCCACTTCCCAAACAAGGTGCACGCGCCAAAACCGTTGCCGACCGAAAGCACCGCAGAGCCAACCCGATCGCACGCCCTGACAAGAAATCTCCCCAGTCTTCTGGTGTCGTCGACGTAACGGGCGGCATGAACGGCAAAATCAAGTGGGCCCGCCGCATGGTCCTGGATGCCCTCGATACGCTCAAACGCAACGATCTGGAAGTCGTGATCTGCAAGTCGGGCTCGCCTGAGGCCCGACGGGTGATGGGCCTGGAGCCTGTTCTAGAAGACGGTTTACCAATTGCCGGCCAGATGATGACCGTCTTCTCAATTGCCCCTTCTTCGTCCACATAAACAGATACCTTTCATTCCAGCACCATCTACCATTCTATCATAACCTTACATATACACACATCATTCCTATATTCTTTTACTCTACAGTCGATGATATCCACTGTTTATACGCAACCGACACAATTTAAAATAAAAAGTGCAGTATCATTATATCCTGCGGCTGCGCCTTATTGTAGTGTTACTCGGAGGAATTCTTTGTATTCGAAGCGACAAAGCTACACAACTAACGTGCGGCATGGGAGATCTTTTTGGTATGCAAGTTCCATGCGGCGATGCTTGCATGGCGCACATTTCAGACAATGAAAATGACGTTAGGAGGCAAGATAGTCTCGGACTAACGAGCGAATCTCGTTTGGCTGCTTGTCATAGACGTGCAGGAGCCGCTCGGTCGCAAGCGCTTGAAGATCGGAAGAGTGAGCATGCTGGGCATTCAGTTTAGAAGCACACTAGTAAACAAAGAATATCAGAAGGAATTTTCTTGTTACCAAGAATCCACAGAGGAGTTATTCGTTTTACCAATTGCAGACCATACAAGGCGCGGACGTTGTCCGTACAGAGCTCGAGGACCTTGCAGTAATGTTTCAGGGCAAGGGGAAGATTGTTGAGCGTGTACAAGATCTCGGCGTATTTGAGAATCCAAATGTGATTCGCAGGTTGCAGCAGAACGAGCTCTTCGCAACAGAACGCAGCCTGCTCGTAATGATGCTGGTCCAAGTACAGCGCACAGAGCTCTGCCCATGCTTCGTGATCATCGTAGTATGTATCCAAAAAATCGGTCAAGGCAGACACCGCTTCAGGTAGCTTGCCTCGCGCCTTCAAGAGCGCAATCTGACGCTTGGATGCCATCAGGTTGGTATCATCTTCTTCCAGAATTTTATCGTAGAGTGCCTGGGCCTCATCCAGCTTTCCTTCAGCCTCCAGATACATGCCTTTCAGGCGTCGTAGACGAAGTGACTTGTCACCAAACCGCTGACCAAGTTGGTCGATGCACGCCTAGACGCACCATCATGAGCAAAGCGATACCTTTATGCTTTTTAACAGACCTTTGCCAGGCTGTGGTCGCCCACATCGAGCGCTGCGAGTGTAATTTGTTCATAGAGCGGCCAGACTATCATTATTCTTGTCAGCTGTTTCTGACACGGATGCCAATCTTGTCAGGTACGTGCCTTGGTCACCCAATTTAACAATGTATTTGTCACGAATGAGACAAGCGCCTAGCGCGGCAACGCGTTCCGGACGTCGCTCGTTGGTCGTGCGGAACGTCTGCAATTCCTCGATTGCTGCTGTGTGGTCGAAGCGAGGCATCGTGCTAGGTGTATCTTGCAGTCAGCGCCGCGCCAACCAAAGAAATCTTCTATTTGTCTCTGGAGATAACAGTCGCACTGAATTCTACTTTAAGCCAATTTCCGTGAACACCAGTCCAATCCAACTCTTTAAACAACACCGAAAACTCTTGAAGAATATTACGCTTGGCAGACGACATAGCTTCAATAGGTGAAATTATACCACTACGTTCTTGTGGATAGAAGTCAATCTTATACACGCAATCCGAAATTAGGGAACCAGGACCTTCAAAAGGTGGGCTTCTGCATATTTACTAGCTTCTATGACTTCTTCTACCTACGTGCATCCCAGGTAGCATACTATGCAGACCACACACTGATATAGATTAGAATATAAACATGCTATATCTCAGTCGACCGATGTTTCAAGAGACTCACTGCTTCAGTTATACCAGTAAAAATAGCATATCAGGTTTTGGAGACCCATCATGGGGTTCTTCGTATTACCTTTGCAGAATGACATAGCAAAATACGTTCAGCAAAGAATAGAGCCGCATTCGTATTCAGAGCAGTTTTCAGTGCGTCGTGGTACAGATGAACCGTTTGATTTGAGAGCCCTGGTGTTGTACACCACATAATTTCCAAGAACAGTAATGGTAATTGAGAGGCTTTTGTTTTTCAAAGCCTATACCCTGCCACCGCCATAAATGCCAAATGATTACCCTAAAACACTACTTATCCGAATGCGCTGCACAATGCGGCTGCGAAACTATATCTGATGAAGCCTAGACATTTTAAGGTAATCAGATTTCTGTATTAGTCCACATAATGTCATCGTATGTCAAGCCGTATTCTCTTTTTACGTCAATGAAAACTTGGCCCATGATCGTCCACAGTTGCCCAATAGCAACGACTTTGGTCCTTGGGCAACATTATATACACATTTTCTTTTATTCTTGACAAACCAAGAAACGCGCGCGTAACACAAGTCATGGGATCTAAAGTTCAAAGTAATGCAGGAGTGCAACTCATAAATTCGGGGCAATGTTTCCCCTCACCATTTCTTTCCTTTCTAGCATCGATCCCTGCGTTGTCTTTTTACCTCTACGTAATGGTATGCCAAATTAGAGACGCTGTCAACTTTCCTCTGCTAATGAACATGATGAAGTTATCACTGAATATGAGGGATGTCATCGCGCTCGATCATAAGGTGCAATTCGGAAAAAGTTCAAAAGCATTTCCTGCTTCAGCAAGAAAAGTATTCAGCCCGTTACAAGTATCGGCACAAGGAAAGCCTACCAAATCACCCAAGAGATCATCTCCACAGCTCCTAAAGCGACAGGCTGCACCTCGAAGAATGAAGGACACCAAAAAGCAAGCTATAAACACGGAGCAGTCGATTGACCACCCTGACAGTCTGATAACGAATGGCTTACTCGACCCTCGCATACCACACGGTCTGGAAAACCCTCTTCAATCCTCGGATGGTCTTTCCTTGTCTACGGATGGGAATTCTTACACAACCCAAGACGTATATTGGGGTCGATCAGAGGATTCGGCTATATTCTATAGGCCATATTGGCCAAGGCATTCTTTTGAGATATTGGACCCACCCCTTGTATACCGAATCCTCGAGCCCGGTCTACTTGACCTAGAACTTCTCAATAATGATATGCGCAGCCATCCTATGACCGTGTGCCAGAAGGTAGTGTTAAATTTGCAATTTAGCCATGATTAAAGACTATGACAGCTAATCTTGGGCATCGTTACACAAAAGGTGCCACCGGGAGCACGAGTGTTTTCGCCAAACACCGGTGTTTTGTTCGATATGACATACCACAAGTTAGCGCCACAGGAGCATGAGCGAACACGGATCATCGCGGATGCAAGCGGCGGCAAAACTGATCAACACATATTCCATGTAAGTAAAATCTATTCTGACAATAAAAACAAAGCTCAACCTACATCGATAGTTTTCATTGGAGTGTCCTCTATGCTTCTTATCGTCGACGATACCCCTCACCACAGCATTCTTCGTTATTCCGCTCAATTTGAGGAGCTCTTTATGGACGATATTGGGAGAAGTTCGAATACAACGAAACGGCTCGATCGTCATGTCTCGGTTTGACTGTCTCGAATTCTTCATTGACTCACAAAAACCACCAACAGTGGATGTATCAGCTCCATTGCCAACCGAGTTCGCCACGCTACTCGAGCCTGTTACCTGGAACCGCCTTCCCAACTGGTCTTTTATGGAGCTCGGTGACACCTTTAGTCACAGAGTTATAGGCGTTACAAGATGTCAGTGGACGAGAAAATCTTTTAACTTGACTGCGGTGCCCAGGTTGAGCTGCGGAAGCCATTACCACATCAGGATTATGGTCAAAGCTTCCAAAAATAACGGCTCAAAGTTGTGTCTCTCTTTCCAGCCTGACACGGATACTGCGTATCCAATCCTGATGGATCAAAGTCAGCAAACGTATACCAACGATTCAAGGGAAGCATTTCCTCAAACAATCGGGGAGTACTACATCTTGAAGCGGATCAGCCACGGCGAACGCGGACTTGTACAACGGGCATCGTTCGAAACATCAACTGGAACCATCAGGAAGTGTATCATAAAACGCATCCAAAAGGAACCTGAAAGCGTCATTGAGCTCGACATACTACATACATTGAACCGGCGACCACATTGGAATTGTACTCAAATGCGTAGGTGAAGATTGATACGCTATATGCAGGCAGCTAAATATGAGTACTCATTTGTATGCAGTGGCTCATTTCGAGGACACCCGCTTTCATTACATCATTATGGATGATCTCGACAAGGACTTGTTTGAATATATCGAAGCGCATTCAAAGATCAACGAAGATACGGTCCAGCATATCTTTAAGCAAATTGTCGACGGACTCTATCATCTGCATCACAAACTGAATATCATCCACCGCGATATCAAGGACGAAAATGTAATGATCGACAAGCATAACAGGGCGCTCCTTATCGACTTTGGCAGCGCCATGTTTGTTCCTGATGCTGCCAGCAAGCCCATGCAAATTGATACCTTTGCCGGTACCATTGAATATGCTGCCCCAGAGATTATGCAAGGCTGCTGCTACGAAGGACGACCTCAAGACATGTGGGCCATGGGCATATTACTCTATACAATGATCTACCGAGAGAACCCATTCCGCAACCCAGAAGAAATCCTTCGCGGTGAAATCCGTTATCCTTTTCAGGTGTCTCATGGTAAGTAATAAAAAAAGCAAATGAACCCAAAAGATTGTTAACCGGACGAGAGCAGACCTCCAACGCCTTATTCAAGGGCTGCTCACCCAAGATATTAGTAAGCGGCTCACAGTGGAACAGGTGAAGCAAGACGCATGGTTATCCCGTCCATCTTATTGACAAACCACCTTGAGACTCTGAATCCATAGACTGATGCAATCATTAAATCAAGAAGAAAAGAAATAGAAGAAAAAAAAAAGGGAAAAACTCTATTGTGACGACTCTGTTGTTTATCGGGGAGGACTGTATAGTGTATAATATCGAGTAGCGCAAAAAGAAGGACAGAAGGAAAATATAATCAAGGGGGAGCAATCGCTGAGGAGCAGAGAATGTTGCGTGTCAAAAAAAGTCCTGGCAGACCCATCTGTCTGACTGGCTGACTGGCTGGCGAAAATGCATTGCATTGCAGCCTAAGCTGCCTCCGGCCCTATAGCCTCATTTCTCTTCTTTCTCTTCTTCTCTTCTCTTTCTCTTGAAAAGGAGTCAATGAATTCACCACCTCTTCAGTCATTTTCTATCAGAGGCGAGTCACCGCCTATGCTCACTCTACCTTCTGTGGTACTCACCCCTCCCGACGAAGACCAGCCCACCAGCAGTATTGTCGGCCCATCTTCGACACCATCTAGCTCTACCGCTGCTCCTTCCACAACTGAGATACCGCCCTTTTTCTTCCCTTTTGGCAAACCGCGCTCTGACAACGATGATGATTGCAAAAATATACAAGCACGTTGATCCTTCATTCATGCTCCTTGTGTTGTTTGCTTTTTGTTGACACGTATCAAAATAATTAGGTCCTTGTGGAACGTATCTATGGTCTCCGTACCCACCTGTTGGAGACTCATTTTGTTCCCGTCACCAAAGCATGCGGTCTACCTCGATTCATGAATATCGCTTTCTTTCGTCGCCTTGATACCATGCACAAGCGCGAAGACAGAATCGCTTTTGACGACTTTTTAAGGTGACACAGAAACGGGCGCTCTCGTAATCAATGGATCGACAAGAACTAAAGCAACCGTCCTCTCGCTTCTCTCGTTCTGTATTTTAGTGGATGGAGCACCTTGTCACAAAATCGCTACGACGATGACTCGCTCTTTTTCAACATTCTCAGGAAGCCAGGCTGTGCCTGGCTTTTACCCGAAGACTTTTTACCCGTCCTGGAAGGTAACGATGCAATTACCTTTACCTCCCTACATCTCCACTTTACCCTATATTGTTTCCCTTGGATGCGACGCAACAAAAGCCTAACAATAGGACTAACACCGTACTTCTATATAACGCATTTTAAGATATTGTGTTGAACCATCCTGGCCTCCGTTTCCTTGCCGACAACCACATGTTCCAAGAACGGTACAGTAAGTTATTTTTGTATGAATTTATTTTCCGCGCGCGTTGCTCATACAAACACGGCGGGCGCGCTTTTTTGTTGCTGGACCAGTCGAAACCGTGATATGTCGTCTATACTATGAAGCCCGCGCAACCAATGGCAAGATGACTCTCGCCCAGTTCCGTCGTAGTGGCTTTGCCCGCATGATCCATTCGCTCGGCCCTAACGTGGACTTGAATAGCGCAAGTAACGTGCTCACGCCATTTGACTCTTACTCATTTAGACTTTCCAATAATAGACGCGGGATTGTTTCTCTTATAAACACTTCTATGTTCTTTACTGCAAATTTTGGACGCTCGACGATGATCACGATCTTGTCATATCCGAAGCCAATCTCGCAAGATATAGTCAAGCTGCCTTGACTCCTTGTGTCGTTCGCCGTATCATGCAATGCTGCCGGATCCCCGCATTTGCACGAGACCAAGGCGGAGGCGTATGGGGTGACGCGCCGACACTGACGTACTTGGATTATATCTGTAAGGAGTAGCACACGCTCGTCTTATCCGACTTCTAACTTATATTGTCAATCAATAAGGGTTCCTTCTTTCAGAAGTGGACAAGAGCACGCCGATGGCTATCGATTACTGGTAACTATTGCGTTCACACTGGGTGCTTCCCTCCCTGTGAAAGCATAGGAGGTGACATGGGATGAAGGGTTATAAGGGTGTGCGCGCGCGAGGGGTGATACTGGGAAGGGAGAATAAAAATAAAGATAAAAAGGGGAAATGCATGGAAACACAGCATCAGCGGCAGGGGAACCGGGCGATGACAATGGAATTAGGCTAATTGAATCAATTTTTCTCATCCCAGGTTCCGATGTATGGACACAGACGGGGACGGGGTCCTTTCAGGATATGAATTATCCCAGTTCTGGCAAGAGCAGGAAGACAAGTAAGTTCACTCAAGCTCATCTGAAGCTAAAGAGAGGGGCTGCGTCCGAAACTCCTAACCGCGTAACTTTAGGCAACGTCGCTGTGGCGTAGCGGACGAAGATCGCATTCGTTTTGAAGATATACTTTGCCAGATGTAAGTGCATGAAAAGTAGAAAGCGGTTGGCCACGCACGTGTATGAACGTGCGTGACTGGTCGATATATGCAAAGCTGGCGGGAATACTGACCATGGTGCCTGGTATGACGCACAATAGGAATGACCTGATTCAGCCCGATGTGCGCGGACAGTTTCGGTTGCGGGACCTGAAGCGTAACGGGTACATGGCCGAGCGGTTTTTCGACACATTTCTTAACTTTGACCGGTTCCAAATACATGAGGCGTACCAGGGCTCGATCCGTGCCAAGCGAAAGCAAGAGCTGGAGCGCCGAGAACTGCTCCAAGAAAATATGGATGACCCCGAGGGCTCAGGTCTCACGCCAGCCGAGTTACTTGCAGCTGAAGAGGAGATCAACATGTTAGATGACAGTCTAGGCTTCTTCGTGCTCAGGTAATAATGCATGCATATTGATATTGTATGATGCAAGAAAGACTCATGCTATTTTAAGCGACTGGTGCGAGTACGCGGAGGCTGAATATCAGCAGCTGCTGCTGAGTGAGCGTAACGATATCGTTTGGGACGACCAAGACGACGAGGAAGAAGAAGAGGAAGAGTCCTGCGACGAGCAACATCTTTGTGACGAGGATATTGATGAAGAAGACATTGGAGAAAGTGAAGACGACGAGGCAACCGCAAGCTTACCCGACGATCACGGGTCGAGCCGCGAAGAAGAATCGAGCAGCACGACAAGCGACCATGACAGCGACACCAGCGCCCCGTCCACGCCCACTAAAGACCCAATACCAACACCTGACAGCTGGGCATCCAGCAAAACAGATGGTCAAGGATGGCGATGGCATGCCGAAAATAGCAGACAGCCGCAACCTACGGTAGTCGTCAGTGACGACGAATACGAGAGCGAGGAGGAGGAACAACGCGAGGACAGAGCTGCCAAGTGGATCTGGTGGCAGTCTCGTCGACAAGCAGGCCGACTCTCCTCCACGTCTTCATCATCATTAGAAGACTTGTAATGCATCTTTCTTTTTCATTATTCCTTTGGTTATTTTTTTAAGTAGATAATATGGTTCGCTTTTTTCTCTTTGATCATTAAAACGCAATGGTTTTTTTCATTAAAGTTAAAAAGAAAAAAAAAGTTTGTACGATGATTGCAAAGGGTATGTAAAGAAGACGATGTATATACAGCATAGTTAGGCATAGAGGGAAGAGCATAAACAGCAGAACATATTAGAGAGGTAGTATACAATAAAAGAAATCAAGACGGGATTAATAGTGTTCATGTTCGTTTCCGTTTCCACTCGACAACGTCAGCCGCGGTTTGCAGAGACTCGGTCTCATCGTTATTTTCTTCGTGTTGACCTACGACGATCTTGAACCTTCCTTTGGTGATGACGCTCGCGCCACGAGAGCAGCATGATGACTGAGCCGATGAGGCAGATGACGAGTGACTCAGCAACGAGGGGGGAGACGGCAAGTCGCTGCTGCTGCTCGTGTTGGTATATTGATGCCGTCTCAGTGCGAACAGCCTTGGGTGTGTGTTTGAACAGCTTCGAGTGGTAGCAGTGCTGCTGTTGCTGCAACCATGTGTGTTGTCATGGTGCCAGAAGCTCGAGTCCCAGATGGAGAGGCGGTCTGTGCTGCGAGCCGACTGAGTTGTAAGCCAATGATCCTCTTCAACGCTAGCCTCTTCTTCTTCTAGAAGCAAGTCAGCCTCTTTGATCTTGATGCCAGTCAGTTGGGCGAATTCTTGGGCAGTCAAGTCTTCGCACTTGACATCCTGCTTCTTGGTATGGCATATGACTTTTTCGGTGGCAGCAGCCAACGTAGTAGGTGAGTGGGACCACCGTCGGCTGCTGGGATAATGATGTTGATGCCAGCGAGAGA
Organism: Syncephalastrum contaminatum; assembly: GCA_013461545.1. Classification (NCBI taxonomy): domain Eukaryota; kingdom Fungi; phylum Mucoromycota; class Mucoromycetes; order Mucorales; family Syncephalastraceae; genus Syncephalastrum; species Syncephalastrum contaminatum. The sequence goes on along the minus strand of VAFG01000321.1, from coordinate 147,656 downwards.
AGGCGGCTAAGCCTTTCCGCCAGCGACTGGCGCCCGACGCCACGGCTGTCGTCGTGTTGTTACTGTGTTGTGCAGGGAGATAGGACAACGCGGCCACTGTCATGACAAAGACTAGAACATTCAAAATATACAGAGGTATAATACAGTAGAGAGAGAAGGGAGAGGAAAAACAAGAGGCGTGAAGGCAGAGTGGAGGACGAAGAGTAGAGGAGAGGGGAGGGGGAAGTGGCGGAAGTGATTCAAGAAAAAAAAAATCGTAAATTGGGGTACCCGACTATATAACAAAGCGAACCCGGCTGGTGCTACCCATGGCTTATTTCAGCAGAACACATATATGTACACACACCATCCCAACCCTGACCTACCCAACCCAACCCGGCCCATCAACCCAGCACGGCCTGACGTTGCACTGTTGTTTTCTTTTTTGCTCCACATTTTTTTTCTTTGCCCTCATGTGAATAAAATAAAATATGAGATAGTTCCCT
>VAFG01000321.1:130476-146969 GCA_013461545.1 Syncephalastrum contaminatum | reverse complement strand
ATTTTTTTTTTTTTTTTTTTTCGCCAACGCTCCGCCCACCCGTACTGAGTTTGGATGGAGCGGGCAGCCAATCATACTTATCCCGGCCATGCACTTTTCGTTGTAATTTCGTTTTGCACTCACTATGACCACTGGCTGAGTAACCGACTGTAACAGATAGATGAAGCGACCATATTTTTTCAAGTCCTGCGTGCGTAAATATTGACAAGTCCATATATGTCATTATTATTCTTTCCTTTTGTCCATACCGGTCTAATGGATAGCCGTCGTCAATAGGATGATCTGCATGCGACAACACTTTCCACATGACGTGGACTTCTTCTCCGATCGTGAACCCTGAGCGGACGCTAATCTCGTGCATTCTGCACCGGGTTGCTCTGGCATGGTGCGACTTTACAGCAAGCCTAATTTCATTTTAACGTATGGTACAGCTTATGTGTCTGTGTCTGTTTGTTTACAAATAAAGAGCATAATAATATGTCATTGCCGAAATAGTTCTAGCAGTAGTGAGATAAAATACACATGGGAAATGATCAAGTCCAGGCACAAAGCCTGAGTTGCTTTTTTATTTTACCTTATTTCTTTTTTTCGCATAACACAGGTAGAGCCGACTGGGTGTATATACATAGAATATTCTCGCATCACATCATCACGGGCATTGAGAAACTGGCACATGCTGCTAAAATGCAACGTCTGTTACAACATTATTTGGTCCCAACACCTGTCATGCGCCTGAAAATAGTAGATCATGTTAAGCTCAATGGCTAGCTTGTAACTTTCTATGACGTTGATACGAACAATGTAGCAGCTCAATATATGTATGTCATTTCATTTCCAGCGAAGTGTTCCAAATATTCGAGCGCATTTTTGCACTTTTCTTCTTCCATTCATACTATAATAGTTTTACGTATCAAAGTAAGGCATCCACCTTGTATCTATGTGGGCTCATCCCACCTGACTTCATCGCGTCTGTCACATAACTAAACGGATCAAAACTGCTGTGCTGTGTTTTGAGAAAATATTTGCAGTAGCCTCTTTTGAGTATTCATGTCACCTGGCCTGAAACGTAACTAGATCTGATGCTGCCTTTATGAGATGTGATAGCAATACATAACTGATTTTTATTTATTAAAGGCAGTATCGAGAGTCCTATTGTATCCAGAGACAGCATACTTCTTTTTTTTTTGCAGGATATACGGCGTACTTTCTGAGCTATCGAGCGTAGCATTTCACACTCACCAATAAAGCAGTAGCAACATGGAATGATGTAAGCAAGCTACGAGTAAAGACGAAGTAATCTAAGAGACAGATTAAGAATTGTAAAGGACGTCTACATATTGCGTATCCTATGTAGTACTAGTCGACGAGCCGAAGAAATAATAAAGAAGATATATGGATGGTCGGTTTTTGAAATTCAGAAAACTGAATCACTACCACTCACAATGGTGACTATGCACCCCACAATCGCCAAATAAAAAGCCTGCTTGTGGATGCTCGCTGAGGGCGAGGCATTGGGTCTTTAGGAAAGCTTCTCCCAAGTGCCAAATAATTGTCAAATACGTTTGGGCCTCATCAAAAGAGGTGCTCTGGATGACCGTTTGGGGCTGACTTTGTCACTTCACTCATGTCCACTGAAACTTTGGTTGCCAAGAAAAAAGTGGATGTGCGTACGTAGTCGCTCTTTCATTTTTGATCCGTCCAACAGTCCCATGGGCGGTAACTGTTGAATATACAAAAGAGAATACTAATGCAGCCAGAACGAAAAACAGGAGCAGTCAAGTGAGCTGCTTGTAACTGCTTGTGTCTGCCACTGGTTCGTTTATTTGTTTTCTCGCTTTTGATGGTACGCGTGTGAAGTTGAGGAAGAGTCGGAGAAACACGGTGTACGGCGGTGGCGGTGGCGAAGCTGGATGATGCGCACTATAAAGTCCGCCTCAATTTTGCTATTAACTGCACGAGCAAAAACAAGAGCAATTGAAAGATAATAAGAAGCCTGTATCACTTCATCATATATAATACATAAGATATGATGGTGCAAGTATATGCTTCTGACTGAAGAAGAAATCACAATTAGTCCCTAGACTCGAATGCAAAACGCTGATAGATGCATACCCCTGTCAGATTTTTGGCGTCAATTAAGTGCCACCGCACCTTTCGGATAACAGTCCTCAGCGACAATTACGTACGCAAAAGCAAAATATCAATCATAAGTACCTACCATTTGCTCTTCAGTGGTCTGATAAATAAGGTAAGGAGTTAGTTGCTCTGCTCAGAAGGTTATTGGTGATAACTCCCTTTCCAAAATGGATTGAGTAAGAAGTCTTGTGTGGCGGGTGTTGCGGGCTGAACCACGTGCATCGAATCCATTTCAGAACATGTACTTGGTTGGGGGCGGCTGTTTCTGCACCTTTTCTCTCCACTAATAGCTATCATTGCATTATACTTCACATCCAATCTCTCTGATTCTCTTTAAGGATCTATTAATTAGCATATTTAGTCTATTTTATATGAGCTTTTTTCGTATAAAAACCTCTACTGCTGCAATTGCATAATCCAAATTATTCATAGATCCTCAAAAGTCTAAACTGGCGGCGCGTTTCCGGCGGCGCGTTTCTTGTTTTGATAGAGGTCTCTTAAAAAGCGCGACGTTCCTTCTTCTATACATCAATATATATATGCCGACAACCTCTCTGTACCACGATCTGAATACTGCTGCAACTCTTATGCCTTATAGCCGTCAACGAAACAACAACTCCTCTTCCCAGTACGAACAAAGCTTCCGACTTGGAAACGAGCTAGATAGCATTCTACGCGACGTTCAAGGGCAGACAGTTTACAACAATACACCATCTATGAATTATCAGCATAATTTTCATAATTTTCAATCACAACGATCACAGCCAACCTTATCAGGACCGTGTCAACAAACAGTCAGGTTTTCTTCTATGCCGCCAGCACATATTTCAACAGCAACAACTCCAGCGGCTTACTCTGAATCCTATCGGTCTTCTACTTATACAATATACCAAACTCAAACGAGACTATATGACAACGCAGACATTATGGCAACTTGCTCCACGCCACTCAATAGTGGAAATACTTCAGCGCAACTTACAGCGCCAATGCTGCATCACGGACCCAGTATGGCATTTACTTCTTCTCCGAACGACGACATCAACCCTGATCCACCACAAAAGCCAAAAAGAAAGTTCAATTGCGAACGGTGCGATAAGCAGTTTTCCCGACAGCAAGACGTCAAACGCCATATGAACAGTGTTCACTTGAAGACTACCTTTACCTGTAATATTTGTGCCCGAAAGTTTTCTCGATATGACGTATTCAAGCGACATCTCAGCTCTTCTCAGCAACATAAAGCTGGAGGGCAACGCCCGAGACAGCAGGGTCATCATAATCCACCCACAACAAGATCCAGATCTCGGCGCAATGCGAATGCATAGGACAAAGGGCCGCGATTACTTTAAGACAGACTATGCTCACAATAAAACATTATGTTGTTTAAAGCTTTCTTAATTTCCCCCGATTTCTCCATATACACATGTAACGAAAAGGTATATAGTATGGCTCTCCTTCCAGTGCTAAAACGATATACACCGCTTATATCGTTATACAGGTCTTTCGACCATACGGGCCTATGGCCTTAGCCGTCTGTCTCGGGGGTTATCTGCGCGTGCGCTATGCTATCCTTTCATGCCTGGTGTAGCTGGTCGCTATCTGGCTTGTGAGTTGGGGGTTTTCTTGCAGGGGAAATAAACATAAAGGCCAAAATATGAGGATCAATCTACTGACCTTTATTAAAGCTTGGACCAAGGATCCTTTGTAAAAGGAAGAGGTGTACGCAGCTGGCAAAAAAAAGGAAGCCATTTAAACAGACTTTCTTATGACTCACTCCCGAGATAGATAATTGATTTCGACAATATAAGATGTCTGGCTGTCATGACCGCCCGTCTCCTTCCGTGAACCACTGCTTCATACATGCTGTACGTACCTTCGGATGACAAATAGAAGCAGGCAGTAGGTATCCCGCCGCCACACAGTAATTTAAAACAGTGTCCATGGCTGAATTTAGCTAGCATCAAAGGTATTATAATGAAGTAGAAAAACAGCAGGCTTCTTTGGTGCTACTGCGCGTTGAATGGAGCATGAATTTGCTGTATGGTGTCAACTTGTCCCAGAAGCCCTCCTCATGCCTGATATCCGCAAGTCAATGAATCTCTCACCTAAAGATCACAGATATCTCATAATTAATCCGTATGAGAAGCATCTAAAGCAAAACATACCCTTTAGCACTCTTCCAATGGTCTCTATCAACCATCCTGCATACCTTTTAACTTTTTACATTGCGAGTAGCCTGGGATTACCATATTAGGGTTGTAAGGAAAAAGTTAGTACTCTTTTTTGTATTATATAGATTATATCAGTCACCTCTGTTGGATTTATCATGCGCTCAATTTACACTGGAGATGCAACCACCATGAGGGCAACATGCGAAGTCTAAATGTATTTTAGAGAGTATATATTGAGCATACCATTAACATACACGGATATGAGCGTCCGTTATATATATAGCCGTTCAACCAATATAGGCGGCTACTCATTACGGGATACAAGCGTCTGGCAGCGTGAAGTCAGGATATTCAGAAAGTGACTATTTGCAAATCAATGTATGCTTTATATTTTTACACTCTGTGGAATACACCTGAACGCGTGTTTTTATTGTTAATATAATTTGCATATCAGGATAATGCGAGGGTGCTATCAGTTGCGTATTGGATACTATGCACATCCATCAGGTAAGCCACCTACCAGGTTGAACTATGATACATAGCAAATTTCGGAGAACTACATAGTCAGTGGGGAGGAAAGGTCCCGCATCAATAACCTGGAATCGTCTAGATTTCTCAATCATGCCATTTATATTGAATGCTTATTTATCGCAATGTTGTACATCCGTTGAAATCAGACGACGTGTATCAGCGAGCTGATCATGTTTGTATGTAGTTCCCACTTCAAAATTTGAGGTACTGACGCACTAAACTACTATGAGGCAGTAGCATTCGACAGCAAAGATTTAAATCATGTCAGCCTACGAGAACGAAGGTCGAGCAGCGCACTTGAGCGAAAAACCGTGATCCCGAGAGTCGCACGGTGATATTGTAAGTGTGTTAGCTCTGTTTCGTAATTTTAGAGACGTCATGAGGTTTTCGTGTGAGGTTACCATGACGGGTCCCAGGGCACTTCATCCGAAAAATACTCGCCAAGCATGATGCGCACGATCACGTGCCACAAGCATAGCCAAGACTAAATTTCGCCAACGTGCATGGACATCTCCTTCTCAGGTGATAGTTCTTTTACAAAATCAACACAGAGATCCAGAGATAATGCTCTTAATACGCATGGAAACGCTACGCTTAGTGTAGACGAAAAGACAAAAAGAAAAAAAGGAAACCACAAGGCTTCAGAATATATATCTTTGCGCGTACTCCTCTTGTACTACCTTTTGTGGTTCGCCGCCGCCGCCGCCGCTAGTACAGCATTTCCTAAAAGAGATAAACGTGCCACACAAGACTACTTGCAAGTTAATTCGGATGTATAAATACGCTCGGCCATCATTTGTTTACGTTTCTTTTATGATGCCCTTTTATGTACAGTGGACAAGACAGTACCGATTACTTGATTTTCGAGGACCATTTCACCGTCCTTCCAGTTCAACCATCTTCAAATGGTGAGCATATCACCCCCAGTTTTGATCCTGTATCCCTACGCTGCTTTCTGGACACAGAGCAATGTTCGACATCTGCACCGATGACTTTACCCGTGGAGCCGTATGGGTTAGACGCGCAGATACAGCCACTTTTAACCTCAACACCTCTGTACGACGAATTCTATCTGGATCAATGCTCTTTCGAACAGAGCTCGTCAATGGAGGATTTTATTTCATCAATTTTTTCTCCACCCTGCACTATGGATGGTACCTCGAATTCACCGCACGCCTCAGTCAAGGGCAGGGTCTCCGCTGATCGAGATGCTTTAGCCCAATTTTCGCTACCTTCCAGCTTTTCGGGTTACATGGATGCGTCACCTCAAGATCTCTCGTTCTCTCCTATTGATTGCCAGACGGATTTAAATTTTGCACCGTTCCTTGAAACTCCAGAGCTCGGTGTAGAGTCTGTCTGCAGCGCGCCACTAGTATCGATGCCCAGTGACGCGTCAGATGTCTCCCAGTATACAACCAAAACGATAGGCAGCAAAACCACCCAAGAGATACACCCATGCCAATTATGTGGAAGGGCCTTCGCTCGAAATGGAGACCTTAGGCGCCATTCCAGTCGATGTAGTGCCCTGCGCACATGCAAGAAATGCGGAGCCAAATTTAGTAGAAGGCAGGATTTGAGACGACATGTTGAGTCAACTAGACATGGCGACCTACAGCCACAGAAGCTAAACTGTACCATATGCGACCGATCTTTTAGTCGGAAAGATAGTTTGCGGCGGCATATTTACCGTTGCAGCAAGTATCAAAGTATGAATACAAAACCAGATGTAGTATCAAGTCCAGATATTAATAAATTAAAATTGGGTGAGCTGTTATACAAGTATGCTTATATGCGCGCTAGAATTAGGCTTTCTACGTATCAAGCAGCAGCAATTACTATGTACGCATGCTTTTATTTTTTCCGTTATATTACTCAACAAAACTGAATCCTATTTGTTGACTAACTGAGATATATAGAGAATATATATTTGTATAGGGAGCACAGAACCGAGTTGTATGAAGTAGTGATCGACCTATTGCTTTACACTGCATGTCTGCGTTAGCAACACGCCACCTGTAATATGAGCAATGAGCAGTAATATATAAGTCTGATAACCGTTTTGCAAGCAATCGGTAGTACGACGTTATGATAAAGTATTAGAAGCCTTTAAGAAGTACATATAGTCACTTACAGCGTGTCGGTTTCTAATGCACGAAAATGGCCTGTAATAGATATACCCGGCGAATTGTCCGAGGTCGGAGGCCTAAGCTTTGGAAATCAGTTCGGCTTTTCGGGAAGCAACTCAAACTAAATTCCATAAAAAGTAATAAACCGATAAGTTGCTTATGGTAATTATCAGGACTTTATCCAGTCCAAACGACGTGACTTCCATGGCACTTTGTATCCTTGCATTGTGACTCCCTCTTAATAGCAGTTATGCGACCCACTTATGGTATTTGAACTTTTATAAAAATCAACGCGTAGATCAACGCGTTACAATAACTCGTTTCAGACTGGGGTTAGATTACTTCGCAGTCCTGACTAAAGAAGCTCTGGAACAAAATCATGATATATAAAAATACTTTCAGTATGATTTTTCCACATTCGCAATTCAGCTTTGAATGTTTGTCGCACATTATACAGTGATGCTTGAAAAGAGTGAACCAAGATTGTAAGCACGCATCTTGTTTGTTTGTTTTCTTGTTCTGAATTAATGTATTGACGCTATCGCGAGGGTGAGATGCAAATTTTTTTGAAGCGGTAATTTGCGGGAAACGGCAGGTGCTTTTGGTGTAGAATTCCATAAATAATATTTCCCCGTGGCAGGAGCAAGATAAGAACCTTTTCTCCAGACATGCAACTGCTGGAAGTAAAAAACAAAGGATCAACAATAAACTCTACTGTACACTATAAATGGCGAATACCAACAATTTGACCTATCGGATTATTTGTTAGATATGATTGGATGCCTTTGATGGATTATCTGTCATCTAGCTTCATTCCATCAGGTGGGACAGTACTGTATACGCCGACAGATCTGTCTCTTAGGCAATTAACGTCGACAACGTGTGCGAAGCGCTAACTCTTTGTCTGCGATTCTAGCAGAAGCGACGGGAAAAAAAATGGGCGTGTGTTTGATAAGGGCGGAATTTTGCAGGAAAAATGTGGAAGGCGTCCAGAAGAAACACAGGGATGAGTCAGACGCGCATATAATCACTAATCTTCTTCTTCCAAGATTGGTTGGAGTTTTCCTGTTTCTCGTAATTGATTAGAAACGTGGGATATTGGCGTCCTAAAATAGGCGGAGGAGAACCGAATAGGAGCATGAAATCATATGGGGACGAGCGCTTCCGACGCCAGGGGCGAAAGTAGCCACATCCCATATGATATGAAGTGATTTTCATTCTGAAATACAGCGAAGGTGTAGCATCGCAGCGACATCTATGGAGGTACATGTGAATGACATGGACCGGAAAAAAGATGCTGGATTGGGCATAGTAATTAGATGGGGTTTCTTTGGTTATCAACGACTGAATAGGGCATGCCATCCGCGGGAGAACAATTCACCGCCACATGCTGATTGAAAGACTGTCATTTTTTTATTTCCCGTGTTCTTTTGTCTCCCAACACAACAAAAAATAAACCAATAAACAATGCAGGCCGCATCGCGTCTGGCAAGCCGAGGTAAGCCGAGCTCTTTAGTTCAGACCCTGATGCCGATGCTCATTCGATCCTTGCCTCTACAGGATCATCGGCTCTCCTCCGGTCGGCGCGTCAGCCATCCGCTACTTTCGCTCGCAATGCTTGGGCTGCTCAGCAAGTCCGTCTGAACGCCACGGCTAGCACACCTCAGTCTAAGAAGACCTCCAAGTGGGTCATCTTTAAGAATGTTGTCAAGTACGGTCTGGTCGCCAGTGTCGGCTACGGTGCTTATGGTAACGTACTCTTGGATTACAAGGAGATAAGGTTTTTGCTAATACGCTTGATAAGTCATGTACGAGCATCGTCACCCGCCGGCGCAGGAAGAGCTCGATCCTTCGAAGAAGACCATTGTTGTGCTCGGCAGCGGCTGGGCCTCTACTTCCTTTTTGAAGGCCATTGACACGGAGAACTACAACGTCGTCGTTGTGTCTCCGCGCAACTACTTTTTGTTCACCCCCCTTCTTCCGTCGTGCACCGTTGGCACAATTGATGTTCGCTCCCTCGTCGAGCCTGTGCGCTTTATCGCTCGTCACAAGTCCCGCGAGGTGAAGGTGTACGAGGCTGAGTGCACCGACATTGATCCCGAAAAGAAACAAATCACTATCACTGGTAAAAAGAAAAACAAGAAAAGAAAGAAAAAGAGCAAGATGCGGGTGTCACGGCTAGTTCGCTTATCTGTGCTTGCTTCTGGTAGATAACTCGGAAATCAAGGGCTCCGCATCTGTCAGCCAAATCCCCTATGACTACTTGGTCATTGGTATTGGTGCCATGAACCAGACATTCGGTATCAAGGGCGTCGAGCAGTACGGCTGCTTCTTGAAGGAAGTCTGGGACGCACAGAAGATTCGTACCAAGCTCATGGATTGTATCGAGACCGCAGCCTTCCCTGGTCAGGGCAGCGAAGAAATCGAACGTCTGCTTCATATGGTCGTCGTTGGTGGTGGTCCCACGGGTGTTGAATATGCTGCCGAGCTCCATGATTTCTTGGTTGACGATCTGACAGCCTGGTATCCTGGTAAGTTGTTACATAAAGGGGTTGCGAAAACCGAAGCTGACTGTGCCTATCAGAACTGGCTGGCAAGGTCAAGATTACACTTGTCGAGGCTCTGCCCAACGTGCTTCCAGCCTTCTCGAAGCAGCTGATTGATTATACCGAGTCGACCTTCAAGGAACAGAACATTACGATCCACACCAAGACCATGGTCAAGGAAGTGCGCGAGAAGGAAATTGTGGTGCAGCGACCTGATGGCACAGCTGATATCATTCCCTATGGTCTTTTGGTTTGGGCTACGGGTAACACGGCCCGTCCTTTAGTGCGCAACTTGATGGCCAAGTTCCCCGAGACACAGACCATCCGCCGTGGTCTGGCTGTCGATGACTGGCTGCGTCTGGCTGGTTCTGAGAACATTTTTGCTCTGGGTGATGCTAGTGCTACCAAGTACGCGCCTACAGCCCAGGTAGCTGCCCAGCAGGGCAAGTATCTTGCCCGTATCTTTACCCAAATGGCCACCCGTGATAAGCTGGAGGCTGAAGCACAGATGGCTACCACCGAAGAGGAGCGAAGCAAGAAGGAGCGCAAGCTGGCCAAGGCACGTGATATCAAACCCTTCCATTACTCTCACCAGGGCTCTCTTTGGTAAGGATGAAACATAGGCTGTAGGCAGAGAGTCTAGATGCGCTGACTTTTACTTTAATTCTGTGTTCCAGCTACATTGGTTCCGATAAGGCTATTGCCGATCTGCCATTCGGACCCGGTAACTTGGCCTCTGGCGGTGTAGCAACGTACGCGTTCTGGCGCTCAGCATACGTTTCGAACCTCTTCTCCACGCGTAACCGTACGTTGGTCATCACCGACTGGCTGAAGAAGACCCTCCTGGGTCGCGACATCTCTAGAGAATAAGCATTTTTGCATCTGCATTTTCAAATCCATATTACATATTTTTAGATGGCTATATCAAGCCCACGCCTTTGATAGTTGCCGCAGTTTGCATGATAATAAGTGGCGTGTGACCAACCTTACTGTGTACACCAAAGAGAGAGAACAAACAGAGCGGGAATATTCCCACCGGACGGATTACGTGTTATGGTTTTCATTCTGTATTTTTTCCTCGTCATAATCTTCGCGTTGAAACGGCGATGACGAACATGTAAATGTCGCCTCTAGTTGATGATTTGATTCGATACAAACGAGCGGTTCTGGATTTTATCTACAGTTTCTTTTTTTCGTTTGGGTTCCAATTAGCGTCATTAGCGGCGCATTGACAAAACATGTAAGGAATATCGGGATTTAGACCGAATCTTGTGATGTCGGACAGGCGTCATCATTACACGCATGGCTTTTGGCTATTCCCATGTCTCAGTCTATAAAAAGCCTCCTCTTTCACACGTCTACAGCTTTATTATCAAACAACAAAACAGTATCAATCCAGTTAGAAATATGGCAAGCCCTCAAGATAACCCCGTTCTCGAGCACCAGCACCCTCCCGCCCGCAAGGCTGGTGGTATGCGCGTGAAGCAACCCAATCATCATACTCCCCTCAAGGCTGAGTACGTGTTGATTGTCATTTCGTGCTTAGAAAATATACTTATAGGAGTCATAGGGAACCTCGTGACGAAGAGGAGCAGAACGTCGACAACGAGGAACTCGACAAGGAACGGCTGGAAGCCCAGAAAGAGTTCCGCGAGAGACAAAAATACGAGATGCAGGCAACCCAAATGAGTCATCAGAACGCGCTTGCCGGCAGCCAGAGTCGTAGTGCCCAAGGTCGCACTCCTAACTATAACCCCAACTATCAGCAACGCTCTTTCAACCACTAAATCATTTTCTTGCTCTTTGCATCTTCCGATTACAATGTACATAAATCAAATAAAAATGTGAATACGCGATCCGATATGATCATATGTATACATCAAAAAATTCATGGAGACTTCATTGTGTTTGTTTGTCAGAGACGACGCATAGCAATTTAAGCTTCTGGCATTACTTACCCACTTTTTCATCGTGGGATTTTTTTGCTTGTCGATACACGATTATGCACGCGAATATCCATTAGCGGACAACTTGCTTAATTGCTTTTAAACTGAACAGAGTATTCTCAAGTACATAGCGAAAGTAGAGAAAACTCCATGTAGGCTTCAAGGTGTATCCTTTCATACATATGTAGATGAACGTGAATGCATATGTCAGGACACTTAATCAATGTGATGTGTCTTCCTAAATATCACTGCTGTCCAAAGAGGCTACAGGGCATACGCGTCTTTGATGATTCCTGTTAAAAGCTTATTGAAGATCACCAGAGATGTATTGACAGAGATAAAGCTACTGAATAGTTTTCAAGGAGTGGGGAATGGAATAGCTACTATTACACCATTTATACAAAGCATTCACACATCTCGATTCTGTCCTTTATCACAATAGCTTTTCCAGCACTTTTAGTGCTCCGGCTTCTTGGGAGGCTGCTGGTGGGGAGCGCCAGAAGGAGCAGGCTTAGGAGGAGCAGGCTTCTCGTCGCGCTTGTCGTGCTCCGGCTTCTTGGGAGGCTGCTGGTGAGGAGCGCCAGAAGGAGCAGGCTTAGGAGGAGCAAGCTTCTCGTCGCGCTTGTCGTGCTCAGGCTTCTTGGGAGGCTGCTGGTGAGGAGCAACAGAAGGAGCGGGCTTAGGAGGTGCAGGCTTCTCGTCGCGCTTGTCGTGCTCAGGCTTCTTGGGAGGCTGCTGGTGAGGAGCAACAGAAGGAGCGGGCGGGGCAGGGCTTCCACCAGCAGGAGCGACGGCATGCATATCAGCAGCAGTGCCAGTGGGCGCCGCCAAATTCACGTTGGCCATAGCGAGGGCAACAGCAAAGGCAATAGGGAAAGAAATCTTCATGTTGAATTGAATATAAAGAGGATGATAGAGAGAAGTGAAGGTAGATTGTGATAATTCGAATTGAGCGTCCAAAGTGACGCTTATTTATATGTATTTGAGAAATGCAGATGGCCAAGGTGATTGCCCTTCCAGACCCAGCAGAACCAGTCTGACATTGCACATTTCTTTCTTGGCAGGGAGTTAAATTGTCATGACTTGTGTGATAATATTATCTTAATGGCTATTGATCGGTCAATAAGTGGCTAAAGGGACTGACAAGCAAGCAAACAAGAGAAATATCGGGACCACCCGCGCTTGTGTCATTCTCAAGGAGGGATAAGTGTACCTACTAAAAGAGGATTGGCAAATGATGGTGAAACATCAGCGCATACTGGTTACAGGTGGGTTAAGTCTCTCTTTTTCATTTCCTCCATAGCACGCATCTATCCGCTCGGTCTGCCCGACCGGGTTCTTGGCAATATGGCGTCCGTCCAGAACATCACACTCTTTCTTGATTTGACATGCCGCCTGCCTATCCCCACAAACGTGTGCAACCTACTACGTTTGGTGTGCCCATGGCTTTACATCGGGTACATGCTCGGTACGACCGATGCTGAATTCACAGAGGAATTATAACAAGACGATCCTTCACGGACCAATGGAATAGAAAATATGAGCACATACGGGCTTGGTTAATCGCTTTTCATCATTATTTCGATTTCCTGAAGTTTTACAAGGATTAAGTTCGAGGCAATTTTACCAAGTGGTTGATTTGATATCGGTGCGAAGTGATCTTGTTATTGCTAACAGCGCCCCATCTTTTTTTAGCCCCATTGATCCTTCAAGGTAGATGACTCGTATGCTTAGCCCGACTGCTATAGACCTTATCAAGGTTAGACTTGACTGATGCGAAAGGTCCCCTTGCGTGGGTGGGTACAACTCCGTGCTTTAGCTCCTCCTTGGCATGAAATGTCGGATATCCAATAATATCTGGCACGAGCCCAGTCCACTTCCTCCCCGCCTTCTTCTCTCTTCCGGCCCATAGTGCACCAATGATGAACCTCTGCTGCTGAGCCGAGCAAATACTTGCTCTGATAACCTTTCTTTCTAGTCTTGTAAAATGCTCGTACGATGCTCTTTAGCAATCGCTTTTACCAGGGTTTACCCTAGACCGACACAAATACTTTTCTCGGGGGTGTCCGACATTTTTGTTTGAACAACCGGAGCAAAATTATTGCATCTGCATCATCGGGCCCCTCTATTTTCTATTATTATTGCCAAGCTTTCAATGACAGCACACCGAAGAAACCAAAAAACAAGCGCATATTCCGCGGTCTGTGATCTTTATGGAGAACTTATAATGGATCTTGCGAGATATTTACCCGGTGCTTCTACATAAGACAAGAACGTAAGGATACACCAGAATTCCTTTTTCAGAACGCAGTAGTAACGGTACATAGCTGTAGATAAAGCACTCTAAATGTGATTGACCTCTCTTTTTGCTGGTTAATTCTGGACAGTGTCTATATATGCTCTCACCAAAACAACTTCTTTTGCGATATGGCTATTCCAATATTTCCCTAATGTGATGAGTAGGTACATAGTATTCACTAGATAGAATTGATGATATACACACGTTTGATATTTCCTCAAGGCAGATACATTTACGATATAATTAACATGCGTTTTGTTTTTATTTTCTCCATTGTAGAAGTACTATGTGCGTTTTCCACGATTCTGTCATATTTGGCTCATTCACCTTCAGCGAAAGCTGCTTTCAGTTTGGCACATGTCGCAACGTAAGTTGTCGAGGAGAACTTAGAAGAACTTTTCTCAGTGCTTACACATAAGTACTTATAAAGCTCTAATGGACCATTATATACAGCACCTTCTTTCTAGCGCATATACATAGTTACTTGCGTATGGAGTTCATCCGCACTACCTTCGATTTATTTGTATTTGCGATACCTGATTAGAAGTAGTTTAAATGGATCTTTGCGAATGTTTAAGTGCATTAAGGCATATATTCTCTCATCCTTGCACTAACCAGTAAGGAACAACTGCTACAGAAGAGAATCGCCGTAAGGCAACTTGACTAAAGTGATTGATAGGATGCACTCCCCTGACAAAATCTAAATGCAATTTAACTAAGCTTCTTCAATCATTTGTTCAAGAAACGTAGACGAGCAAGATAAAGACTAGTGAAAGGTTTCTATGCGAGTGTACTGCTTCGAATTATTTTTTTGTCTGAGGGCGAGTTCAAGAAGTCCGCAGAGAGAAAAAAAAAAGTTGTCAAACAGTCACGCACACTTATTTCGAGTCAGGCGCAAAAAATTTTTTTTCTTCCTCTTTTCCAGCTGTGATAGTCGGTACTATGGTCTCCTAGTAAGTAGCCATGCCTTTGAAGCCATGAAAAGTGTCTGTCTGGCCCCTTCTCCTCTCTTGCACTGTCTGTTTGCACCAAACTACCAACCTCGACCACGAAACGGCGGCATCTCGACATTTGCATGGCGCATCGCCTTGAAAGGGTATACTTTGTAAAGAGGCCAATTTCGGGCTACGGCTCCTTCATACACACAAGCTATACAAGTCAACCAGAACAGCACAACAATAAGAGACACACTCGTGGCGTCTGTGTGACAGTGCAAGAGAGTTGATTGGGTCATGATCAGGTACCATCAACTGGTGGAATTGTTGTCTGATTGCTTGTTTCTTCATTAGCACCGTCCCTACCCTCAACGACGTTCTCGTCCCCGAGACCCTTGCCAAGAAGCAGGCCGCCGATAAGAAGGCTGCTGACGAGGCTGCCGCCAAGAAGCCTGAGCTCGTCAAGGCAAGTATCATGACATGGAAAAATTAATGGGTGGCTGGCGAAGGATTTTTTTTTGCCTCAAGTCCAAGGTGATGATAGTTGGGGCCTACCCCACTTGCAACTAGCTTAACGCGATGCTGTTACAAAGTCAACCATCTTTCGGGGCTGATTGACTTGCGAGCAAAGAAAAACTATCCTTTCACGCTGCCTCTACTGTTTATTCAAAAAACATGCTAACCTGTACTTCTTGTCAACAGGCTGCCAAGGCCAAGCGCGAGCAGATCAAGGAGCGCACTGCCAAGTACTACGCCGAGTACGCTGATGCTGAGCGCAGCGAGATCGAGGCTGCCCGCAAGGCCCGTGCTGAGGGTAACTACTACGTTCCCGCCCAGCCCAAGCTTGTGTTCGTTGTCCGTATCCGCGGTATCAACAACATCCCCCCCAAGCCCCGCAAGGTCATGCAGCTCTTCCGTCTTCTCCAGATCCACAACGGTGTCTTCGTCCGTCTGAACAAGGCCACCCTGGAGATGCTTCAGCTTATCCAGCCCTATGTCACCTATGGCTACCCCAACCTGAAGACCGTCCGCGAGCTCGTCTACAAGCGCGGTTACGCCAAGGTCAACGGCCAGCGCATTCCCCTCCACGACAACTCGGTCGTTGAGGCTGCTCTTGGCAAGTACGGCATCCAGAGCGTTGAGGACCTGATCCACGAGATCTACACCGTCGGCCCCAACTTCAAGCAGGCCAACAACTTCCTCTGGACCTTCAAGCTCTCCTCCCCCAACAACATGTGGCGGGACCGCAAGTTCAGCGGCCACTTCATCGTTGGCGGTGACACCGGCAACCGTGAGGAGTACATCAACAAGCTCGTTCAGGCCATGAACTAAGCATAGCCTTTTCTTCTTGATGATGGCTCGGGTCGAAATAAAAAGCATGTCTTGTTATAAAATTATTATTGTTCTTCCATGATTTTCGTGTCTACTAAGCCACATTATTGCACTAATCTATTCTTTGCTCTGCACCCCTGAGCTCTCCTCTGCAGATCATTGGGAAACAAGTGTATGCAAATTCTTCGTTGTACAAGTAATTCGTCTCTTTTGCTTTACTGTTTTCAACTTGTAGCTTTTTGGTATGGTTACTCTCTTCAGATTTGTCTAGCTGCAGAAACACATTATCCATGTAGATGCATGGATGAATGAACTGCTTATAAATGACAAGGGGTGAACCGAAAAAATAGACACCATAATAAATATACATGTAGTACGTTCTGGACTCGCCTCACTATACTCTGCGTCGAGAAGAGAATGAGTCTCTACCGTTTTCATTGTCCATCCGCTTCTGTGGTCAAACCATTGTCTTTT
>VAFG01000321.1:93871-130287 GCA_013461545.1 Syncephalastrum contaminatum | reverse complement strand
AAAGTTTTTTTTTTTTTTTTTTTTTGCAGGCCATTGCGCTTGACTGTGGCCACCAACATACAAAGAATATTATTGCATGATACATGCACAGAATTCGTAACAAGATCGTCTTTATACATTTTTCTGTAATTTTAATATGCCTTCGATTCCGCTACAAATGCCATTACCACCGCTTATGGTCCAATATCCTTCCTTTTGGGTGTAGAAATCTGGACTGTGCGGATGCGAAATCGTGGGTCCAGGACAAAGTCGACAGACTGACAAGTTTCATTGTGTGACAAAGCTTTGTGGTGAAATGGCCGGACACGTCAGGCTGGAATAGAGGTCCCCCGCAAAGTACTCGGTACTTCTTGGCATCCATCAAATATTCATCAGCTCAAGCACATTGATTACTGATGGACTAAACAGTGAACACATACCAAAAGATCTTCAGAAGCAAAGTAACAGGTCCCTGAATTGTAAGGCTATTATCAAGCTCATGAACCCAGTGGGTTGGGTCGAGCCATCGACCCTCGCTTTTTGTGCTAGTCACACTTGCAATTTACGCCCTCTCTATGGGCATGACAAACTAAAGCAGTGGTTGGTACATTTAATTAAGCAAAGCAGTTACGGGATTCATTTGCCCCATCTGCCCCCCTGCTCGGACCGACCGTGCACATTTCCCCCTTTCTTCTGCCTTTGCTTCCGTAATCCGAGAGAAAGATATCTGGTGTGGCAACGATCTCCCAGGTGGTGCGTGCATAATTTCATAAAAGGGCGTGGGCTCGGTGCTGGTTGAGCATGGCATGAGGGCGTGTGGGCAGAATCCATAGTCGTGATTCGCTCGTGCGCTATTGTCGATCCCATAACAAAGATGCAAAAATGACGCGAACAGCTCGGTTGTGGCTCGCTTTGTTGTGTTTTTACGTCTGCTAGCTCGCTAGTGTCGATCCCATAACAAAGATGCGGACCAGGCGATTCGCGTTTTCTTTGTTGTGATTTTACGTCTGCGAGCAGCCTCTGTTTTCGTTTGAAATGCAAGCTGATAGCCTCTAGCAAGGAAGCGTGGTTCATTTAGATGAAATCGGTTGGCTCAAGTGCTCAGGTTGGGGGTTGTGTGTGAAGACGCCCCTGGCCTCATTAACAATTAACGTCGGAGCGGGCAGCGTGGATAGAGATACCGATCCGATATTATCTTGTATATAAAAGGCAGAGGTGGCCGTTTACGCATTTTTTTTTCTTCGTCACAGCAGTTATGTATATCCCTCTCTTGTCTGTCCTCCTGCTTGCATGTATGGGCTTTGTCAGTGCTATGCCGACACACAACGCCGACACGGACCGCATGGCACGGCTGATCAGCACACACTGGCAATACGAGCACCTCGATACGATACGGTCCAGCAGCCACCGAGACATGGCGGCCCTGCTTCAACAACATGTGACGCTCCACTGTCAAAATCCGGAAGACGGTTCTATGGATGATATGCGAATGCTGCGTACGCAACTTGAAGAGGCGATGCAGTCGCACGCAGAGAGCCACCTAATCCCAAGTGCGTGGGACACCCTTGCGATGAGCACGAACGCTCTTCAGACACTGGTCAAGGAGACGGTCAAGAAGCACAAGGTGCGTCGGTCGCTTGCGTCAAAATTGGATGGTGCCATGGTGCGCCACCTGCGCAGTGTGTTTCACCAACTGGACCATGAAATCATGCCTCAACTTTTGGATCAACTCGTCGAGGAAGTCACTCCCGCATTGGATCAAGTCAACCAGAACTTCCCCTTTGCTTTTTCGCTTAAAGTCACAGCCTGGTCTCCCGAGTCTCACGATCCTCTGCACTTTACTTGGGAAGACGAAGGCCATGCTGATCAGTTCATCTCCGAATATTACCTCAGGGCAGATTGAACTTGCTATTAGCCACGAGTCCCACCCCCCATTTTCATTCATTTTGTATATATATACACCCCATCCCACTCCTTGTACAGAATCCAATAGTTTTGTTTGTATAAAAAAAAAGACAAAAGAGTGAATAGACACTCAATTCCGCCCATTTCATTATAATAAGATGGACTGTATTGCTTTTTTGTATGTGCAGATGGTGCATTGCTGTAAAATGTAAAATGTTGCGGGTCAGGGCGTGTATAGTCTAGAGGGAGAAGAACGAAGGCGAGTGTATGTAGAGGGGTGTTTTGAGAAAATGAGATACGGGATACGAGGAGTATTAAGGTGCCCAAGGCAGAGGGCCAGGGAAGAGAGTATTATCTGTAGGACAATAGCTGAGGAGATTGGCAAGGGCTGGGCAGGTATATCGGTAAGGATGCCTAAATCACATAGAATCAGCCTTTTTCTTCTCATCTCTATTTTCCCCACTGCTTACCTTCGCCGGAAAGGGTTGCGGTCCAGTTTCTTTTGCCGCAGAGGGTCACGGCAGCCGTATGGATCTTTTTCAAAAGGACCTTTGGAATTGGCGAGTTCGCCTGCGATACGATCGGCGGCACCGGTCGGATCAAAGGGCGGATCAATGCCAACATAGTTTATTCTCTCGGTAGGGAAACGCAAAGCAGGGATATGTTGTTCGAGGAAGCGCTGGCGTTTGAACTCGAAGCCAACAATGGTGACCTTGTCTGGATAGTTGCCAGCCATTTCTGCAAAGCGGCACAGTGCGAAAAGGACATTTTCGAGCGAATCACGGGCATATTCTTCGACGACCATCCTGTTGAGTAGTTCGTTGTTCTCTTTCTCATCCTGTAGCAGGGCTTCTGCAATCATCCAGTAAGAAGCACCTTCGGATCGTGGGCCTGCTGCGGGTCGTGTCTGGCCTCTGCACAGAAGTAAGTTAAATCAAGTAAAGGTGATAGGCAGTTGTCATGTATATCGTACCCAGAAAAGATCAGCAAGGAGTGAGGATCGTTCTGTGCCAAGTCGACACCCTTTTGAATGTGCTTGACAAAGGTGTCGACTTGTCCTTGCTGGTACGGTTCCAGGATCCAACCGGGTTCAGTCACAATGTGTTGAGGGTCAGGGGAGCCTTTGTAGATGGCATGCCCAGCGACGATGATGGCGTGGTTAACGTCCAAGTGATGGTGAGGAGGAGGAGGAAGAGGGTCGGTGAAAGGGGCTTGTTGTCGCTGTATTTGGTTGTAATAGTTGCGATGCCTTCCACGCTGGACAAAGTTGACAGAGACACTCAAGATGAACAAGCAGAGGAGGATCAATAGGGGCAATTGACGCTTGTAACGACGCCAAGTAAACACACCCTGGGGAGGTGGGTTTGTGAACGAGGTCGTGTCAATATGAAGAGGAAGCACGGTGGGTTTCCTCTTGCCGTTCGTTTGTGCCATATAAAAGTATAGAAGACAGACAAGTACCCACTGTGTGCCTCTTTTCAAAATTATAGAGGCCCAGACTTTTGTTGTCTGAAATTGAATCCTTTTCTTTTGAAACACTCGTTCTTTTCTACATCTTGACTATCAAACACCTATTTGCCCTTGAACACAGGCGCACGTTTCTCCTTGAATGCTGCCAGAGCTTCCAGACGGTCCTCGGTTGGAATCAAGTGCTGGTAATAGGCTTGCTCCACTTCCAGACCTGTGTCGCTAATATCGTATAATCTTGCGTCAATATCCATGCTCCTCCTTTGTCTTATTCTGACTTACATATCCACGCTTGCCCCACGGTCAACCGCGGCCTTGGCCTTTTGCACGGCCAAAGGTGCCTGTGGCAGAATCGCCTGAGCTAGTGCGACCGCTCGCTCATAGGCCGTCGTGTCCGCCGCATGATTCACAATGCCTTTGGGCTCCGTTAAAAACCAAAAAAACGTCTTTGCCTTTTTAGGGACACGTCAGGTACTTTACCATAAGCCAGCGCCTTTTGGTGGTCCAGCACCTCGGCCGTAAAGATCAGCTCCTTGGCCCGAGCCGGTCCAATGAGTCGTGTCATACGCTGCGTGCCACCCGCACTAGAGAATGAATAGTAGCGTGAGTTTCTTGCACTCCCTTATGGCGTCAATATTACCCAGGAATGATACCCAGCTTCGTTTCGGGGAGACCGATCTTTGCCCCTGGGCCAGCCACGCGCATATCACACGACAGGGCCATCTCCAGTCCACCCCCAAGCGCTGCACCATCAATGGCGGCAATCGTAGGTACAGGCAGAGTCTCCAGTTCGCGGTAGGCGAGTCGCAGAGAATGCAAAAACTGCGTCACTTGGCTGGGGGACATCGTAGCGCGCTCCTTGAGGTCTGCACCCGCGCAGAATACCTTGTCCACCAAGCTCTGCACGATCAAAACGCGTGGCACACTTTCTTCTTGTCAGAACACGATCATTGGACACCACATGACTTACTTTTTAAAACGCACTTCCTCCAGTGCTTCGCGGAATTCACCCAAAAGCTTAACAGAAAGGGCATTGCGCGCTTTAGGACGATTGAGCTTGAGGACGGCAATGCCAGCCTGATCGCCAGAGAGATGCTCGATATAGGCTTCCTTGCCCGAAGCGGCTCCTTCGGCATGAAGTCGACGCACAGTCGTCAAGCCCACACGAGGCGTATGACGCCAAGCGGTCGACAGGCGAGGGGCAGTAGTGCTTGCAACGTGCTTCAGGAGCATGATTGATAATTGCGTGAAAGAAAACCAGCGTGGGAACTTTTAAGGTATGAAAAAAGATTCGGCTTATCTCTCGTGATATTTAAAGCGGACATTGTTAATTCGAACTATGTGAATGTGTGTGGTGTGCGTGCGTGTGTGTGTGCTTGCTTGGGAGTGAAGTTAAAAAAAAAGGAAGAGGTAGTGGTGGCGGTGGCGGTGTATAGTACAACGAAACATAAGAATCATTCATCTACATGTACTGTGGGAAGCGAAGGTTTCTCAGCTTGGGGGCAAAGTCATTGTAAATAAGCTTGTTGGGCGTATTGTCCGGAATGCCCTTAAGAACATCCTTGGTCGCCAACTCAATGATCTTGTCCTTGATCTGCTTCGGCGTCACACCCTCTTCAGCCTGGCTCAGGAAGTACGCAGCCAGACCAGCCACGTGAGGGGATGCCATCGAGGTACCCGAGATGGTGTTGGTGGCATACTTGCTGCCGCGCCAGATGGACTGGATGTTGAGGCCAGGCGCAAACACGTCGACGCACTCGCCATAGTTGGAGAAGTACGCGCGGTCATCGTTCAGGGTCGAAGCACCCACCGTGATGGCCAGCTCAGAAGCTGCGGGTGAGTAGTTGCATGCATCCTGGTTATCGTTGCCGGCAGCAACGGCAAAGACGATACCGGCTTCAACAGCCTAACGAAGATAGTGTGGGTTAGCTATAGGTTAGGTTAATCAGATAGTATGGTACGTACGGCATTGACGAAGCGATCCAGCGTAGGTGACTTGCCACCACCCAAGCTCATGTTGGCGACTGCACCCTTGTATTTGGTGCCCTCCTTCTTGGCCTGCTGGGCTTCCTGAATGTGTCGTTCAGTGGCCCACTCAACGCCCTTGACGACGTCACTCATGGTGCCCGAGCCGTTGGAGCGTAGGACTTTGACAGCGACGGGGTGAGCCTTCTTGGCCACACCATACTTTGCACCGGCGATCGTACCCGCGCAGTGCGAGCCGTGGCCGTTGCCATCCTCGTCCTCGTCGCCGACAGGGACGGTGTTGCCCCAGATAGCGCGGCCCTCGAGATCCACATGCTCGATATTGACACCGGTATCGATGACGTACACCTTGATATCCTTGCCGGGCTCGTCGGCATACTGGTATTTGTTGAACGTGCTAAAAGAGAGGGACTCGCGGTGAGAAATGCGGGCGAGGCCCCACGGAGCGTTACGCTGGAGTTCGCTTGTGTAGACCATCGAATCCTTCTCAACATACGCCACCTAACGTAAAAAAAACAAACATGAGTGGACGTGTTTCAGATAATCCGACATTTTCATTTTGAGCTTACATCTTCAGAGCGGCGGATCATGTCAAGGACTTGTCTGCCAAACTTGCCAGAGTAACCTTTAAGCTGGGGCATATTGTAGACGTGCTTGATACCGATTGTGTCCGGGTGCAGCCAGCTGCTGAAGAGTCCGTTGGAGTTATCGTTTGCATCCACGGCCAGCGCGTTGATCCAGTTGGTATGCTCCTCAATGCGTTGCTCAGAGACGTCGTGTTTCATGACAACAATATACGAATCAGATAAGGCCTCGGCCTCATTCGACGCGAACAACGGTGCCATCATGCCATCGGAAAATGTCGGTGGAGTCACCATCGGCACAGCCGCAGCGTATCCAACCAGAAAAGCAGTTGCGATGACAGAAAGCTTCATGTTGTATGCTTGAGAGTGTGTGTGTGTGTGTGTGTTTGAAAAGAGAGAGAGAGATAAAGTGTTTGGGATAAAAAGAAGAAGGAAAAAAGGAGGCGAGTGGAGGGTTCTTATGCTGCGGCTATCGTTCACACAGTCTCTTTTGCTTGGTTTTACCTTCTGCACGTCAACTGACCCTTTGAAAGTCAACTCATGTGACTCTTTGGTATTTTACTCGCTCACCGGGCGTTGCACCAATGATAAACGTCATATCCTGTTTTTTTGCACACACCCCCTTTTTCTTCTGACAATATTCATCAGACATGCTGCAGGATCCAGGCACGGGCAGTAACAGGATTCCTTTGTTTCAAACATCCATCGCCCTACCACACACATATAAGCAATAGTGGACAAAGAGCATAGAGCGAGGACAAAGATGGCTCTTATCATGATGAGCGGTGCATTATTATGGAAGCCAAATCACGTTAGACCCGTTCACAGCATGTGGTCCCTGCTCCCGTCATCGCGGCAAAATGATTGCTCATCCACTCTGCAGACATCATGCCGTGATAAGCCAAAAGTCCGAAGAGCGCCAGGGGCGAGGGGTATGAATCTCTCATTGGAGGATGCGCCCTATGTCGACTATCATAGCGTGTCTTTGCTCATAGCCAATGGGCCGCCGCATCGGAGCTCGCCTATTAGCCTACATGAGCGAGCGAAAAGATCGTCGTCACGGCGTTTCAGGTGAGCCATGTGTTGTCACGATCCTGGGGATATTCTACATATCCTCCTGGATAAGCATAAACTAGAGCTTATATCGCAAATATCATGATTCTGATGTGGATCGCTGGGCCTGGAATGGTCAGCAGCATGATAGGGTCATTCATACCCATTTGGTATATGATGCATACGTAAAGTTTCGTTTTTATATTATATGCAATCCGAATATGTATATTTTTTTTATAACGTATAAATAGCCCGCCGTGATGGACCTCACGATAAGCTTTAGGATAGTCTGGTCTGTCGTGGCCTCATGATGGTCGCCTGCCCTCGTATGTGTGTTATGCATACGCGTACGTGTACGTGTATGTGTACGTGTACGTGTGAATTATCAGGATGGGGCGCCCATCTTGCTGATGACGCAACCACGCGCAAATTTTTTTCGTTTGCTTTGCTTGCCGCTTCGTTATCGAGGGTATAGACCGTACATCCTTTTTTTATACATGGACCGTACACGAGCGCAGAGGAAAATCAGTGAAGACCATCAAAAGTGATGCCAATCTCTCTCCACGTGCTCGCCAGCCGATGTAGCGGTAAATGGGAGGTAGATTGCATATCTGCTCATCATTCTCGTGTGTTTGGGACCTCCAAACTGGGATGCTGACACCACCTTCCCCCTGGTGAGAGGCTAGACGCTGAGTTTCCATCTTTATAGCTGTTGCATGAAAGGAAAGGACCCGACGTAACGAGGTTGGAAAATATATTTAAATCAAATATTGGTAACACTGTTAAGAAAACCACTTAGGTGTGGGCATGTTTGAATGTGAAATGTAAGTGCTATCATGGAACATGCCTTAGTATATCATTGCAGAGTAACTGCTGCTGCCTATACGCTACAATTTGGTCCTCATGCAATAATCATTTACCTTGAAGATGACTTGCGCTGCTACCAGAGTGACACAGCGTAACGAAAATTGACTGTGAGATCACCGTGACCGCATAGCTCTTTATGCTCGAACCAGCCTTCCTTTCAACCCGGCTCTCAGGTGAGTCTTTCCTCCAAGTAACGATTAATCAGACGAGGACAAATACATACGTATATGTTTTTTGCTAATAAGTCATCCAGCGACCTACCACTCATATCTACTGGAAGCACTGTCAGTAATCCTGATCAGTTCAGATCGTTAGCAGCATGAAAGAGCTACTCAAATTCGCTTGTAATTTTGTGTGTTTAATGGGATGCGTCATTAAATTATATTACATTGGCGCAATTCAATATAAAATAAAAGGGAAGAAAAAGAATCGCGCTATGGATATGTAACCTTCATGTTAATAAGACGGTAGGGCAATATGTTAGATATAAATGTTGAAACGAAAAGGTGTGGCAAGCGCTTAAAGATTATACCACTTGGACTGACGCGCAATCAAGTACCACCTTGACCGAGATTACCTTGATACGATCTACAATCGTGTGCGCGGGTATGTGTAGCATGATGGTGATTTTGTCCCACATCCGTCTTCCATGTCTTTTTCTCGCTTTCCG
Source organism: Syncephalastrum contaminatum (assembly GCA_013461545.1). Taxonomy (NCBI): domain Eukaryota; kingdom Fungi; phylum Mucoromycota; class Mucoromycetes; order Mucorales; family Syncephalastraceae; genus Syncephalastrum; species Syncephalastrum contaminatum. The sequence continues at coordinate 121,776 of VAFG01000321.1, read as the reverse complement.
CTCTATGGGGTTTTCGTTTCGCCGAACGTGTCGTTTGCGTAGTAAGCTCCCACACTTGGCGTAAAAATAGTTAGAAAAACGAAGAATCTACTATTCCTTCGTCTTTTCAACACACACGAGGCAGAAGAAGAAGAGGATGAAGCTCATCGTCTCTTGGTTCTCTATGTGTAAGTGCACATGTGCGCACATGCGAAAACACTCGTAAATGCGAAAATGAAACGGGACGGAAAGGAAAAAAAAAAGTGCTGCGTCTCGAATAGCGGATAGCACGCGCATGCACAAATCCCAAACTATCACACCTACTACACCTGGATTTATGTTTCTTAGGATAAGGTTTTCCATGCGTCAAGAATTATCATCACGAGCGAGATATAGCTGCCTCGCTGGATAACTTTTGCCGCCAAAAAAAGGCTATAGGGCGCACGACTATTTTTTTTGTTGTCTATGCAATGAAGAGGCTGGGTGAGTCGATCATTTTTCTTGGCTGAATTTCATCGTCTCAACCAGGACGGACCCCGCTTGAGGATACAATGTTACAAATCGGAAGATGATACGCTTGCTACCTTTGATGACATGGCATCAGGACTGAAGAGGAAGAGATGTGTGACGGTGCTGCTGGGATTCACGGACTATATATTCGAAAAGGAAAGTACCATTTTGCTCCTTTGATAAAGAGACGGACCAGAAATCAATAATTCGAAGAGTGCTTCACTAAAACTTATGGCGTAAAAAAGAGGCTACATTATACAATTAGCATACTAAAAAGTAGCTAGATATATGTCTAATAGTGGCTTCATCGTATCTCGGGACTCTCGCCTACTCTTCTCCTTCCATGTGTGCATGTTTCAAGCCGGCATATGCTTTTCTACACCTACTGTGGGTATACTACCTACATACAGACGTTAAGATAGACATGTCCAAAGATCATTTCTACGTCTATCGTCTTATATTGAACTTGTAACCTACTGTGGGGAGGGCGCCTTTAGTAGATTTGCTGGTTATTTTACCACGTACACACACATAACAGGATGTACGATTCAAGCCTGAATATGGACCTGAAAACGATGATGCCATGGCGAAGAAAGGACGCGGATAAGAATAGGCAGGATACGAATAGTGAAAGACGTGGCACAGGGACTTACTCGATTGGGATCGCAGTGAAAACATTTGCCTAAACATGTTGCGGCCGATCGCAACAAGGCACAAGCGGACCGAAAAAAAATTTACTCTTGGAGTTCTTTAAGTGATTTTCGGAAGCACCAAAAAAGGCGGGCGCCATGGCCACGCCCCACGCATCTGTAATGTTGTACCTTCCACTACAGTCTTCCACGAACCTTTGAACTTAATACCATCGGGCGGCGGAGCCATCGATTCTTGCTTGGTTTGGACCTTTTGCGTTGCTCACATCTTTTTATCCCCCTTGTTGTCCTGCTGAGAATTGTTTTGAGTTTTATTTTCTCTCTCTCATACACGATCGTCTTATTGATATGTATTAAATCTAGACACACACACATACACACACCCTTTTTTATCTTCTTCTTTTCCCACCGCTTGCTACATCTTTTTCTTCTTTTTCCTTTCTTTTTGCTGGCCATAAACCCCCCCAGACTTCATGCCTCCCACCACTTCGTTGTCGGATCCAGTGACAACACAACCCGTCTTGCACACGTCGTCGTCGTCGTCTTTGTCTTCGTATATGTCGAGCAACGGTGCTTCCATGGCGTCGGACGGATCGGGTCATTCCGTGTTGGAGCATGACGGGGGGCAGAGTCTCGAGATTGCCGTCATTGAATCGACACTGTATGTTCACGCGCTCGACCCCCTCACGCGTCAAAAGACGGGTCGTCTGCTGACGGTACAAATGCTGATAATTCAATGTAATTTGAGCTGATATATTATTATATTCAAAAATAGTTGTACAATGTGATCATTGAAGATGCGGTCAGTACGCGCTCGTTGGTCCGGTACGCTCCGGATTTTACAGACTTTGACAAGCAGGCAAGTCCAGACTTAGACATGTATATATGTGTTTTACCAATGCATGCAAATATGCAGATCAAGCGGCATTACCGTCGAGCCCGTGTTCCGCTGCCTGCCTTGGTCGAGCCAAAGATGAACAAGGCACATACTCGCCGGTCCAGTTTCCGGACCTTGCTGTCGGGGTTCACAAGAACGAAAAGCAATTCCGCAAAGATCGAAGCCTATCTGCGGCGCTGTGCGCTGAGCAGAGTTGTCGGCCGCTCGAGCCTCTTTCGTGATTTCCTGTCCCCACAACGCGAGGAGGACCAGTTCATGCACAAGCCGATTCTGCCTCGTCCGCGGTCTGTGCGGATCAGTCACAGCACCAATATCCGCCACACCACCGAAAGCCTCTATGCTTCTCCGTCTGCTATCATCACGACGCATCACCCTTCGACGAACACGCCCAACCGCGATCATCTAGTGTCAGTACAACCGCGACGAATCAGCCATGCCGGTAGCAGCGTGAGAAGCAGTCGTCGCCACAGCAATATCAGCATCTTATCGCAGCACTCGGACCGAGAGTGTGGAACGCATGAGGAGAGTAATAAGCAGACGACGATGGTTATGCCAGATGACGTGCTAGCCGAAGCACAGCATACGCCAGTAAATCATGTGCCTCGTCCGTTTTGTCCCGCCACGGCTGTGGCCACTGCCGCCGAGACTTCTTCTTCGTCTGCCGCTGCCTATGCGGGTCTAAAAGCGGACGAGGGCAGTAGCAAAAAATTGACGATCCAAGATTTTAAATTTCTCAAGGTTCTCGGGCGCGGCTGTATGGGAAAGGTACAGTGTACATTGGAAATTGAAAAACCAAAGCCTTTGAATAGACGGCTAAACTCAGACGACGAATAGGTGCTATTGGTACAGCGACACGGTGCCTCCCAGCTGTTGGCCCTGAAAGTGATTAGCAAAGAGCGAGTCATTACACGGCGGGAAATTGTGCACACAAAAATGGAACGTGATATCCTGACCAAGGTCGCCAAAATCAGACATCCGTTCCTGATACGTCTCCATTACGCCCTCCAAGATCCGAACCAGTTGTTCCTCCTTCTTGATTACCACGTGGGCGGCGACATTGCCACGCAGCTCTCCAAGTTCTATTCGTTCCCGCGCAACCGATGTCTCTTGTATGCGGCCGAGATCCTGTTGGGTGTACAAGAGCTTCATCGGCTGGGTATCCTTTATCGGTAAGTGAAAAAAATGTCCAAACACTTATGACACCACACGTACCCAGCTGACGACTCACCGGTACTATAATAGTGACCTCAAACCAGAAAACATTTTGCTGGGCGCCGATGGTCATATTGTACTGACCGACTTTGGCCTGTCCAAGCTGTTTGAGAATCAACAAGAAGCGACGACAAAGACGTTCTGCGGCACGGCTGAGTACCTTGCGCCAGAAATCCTGCTGGGTCAGGAATACGACTTTGCCGTCGACTATTGGAGTCTGGGCACTATCCTGTATGAAATGCTAACCGGCCTCACGCCGTTCTGGGCGGAAACCCATGCGGATATGTACTTGCGTATTCTCCAAGACCCGCTCACGTTCCCAGACGACATGGATCCCACCACGGCAGACTTCATTGCACGATTGCTGGACCGCGACCCGCGGCAGCGGTTGGGGTGCGATGGCGGTGGCGACCTGAGTGAGCAGCAACATCGGGTGCGTTCGCATCCGTACTTTAGCGCACTCAGTTGGGCAGACGTCTATGGCAAACGGATCCGCCCGCCGTATGTGCCACTTGTGCGGTCTGCGACGGACTTTAGTCACTTTGATAATGACTTTTTGCAACTGTCACCGCGGCTCAGCCCCGTCACTGCTCCCCAGCAGCTCGACGAAGATAACCCGTCGTCAGCATTTTTGGGTTATTCGTACTGCCATTCGTCCTACTCCTCCTCCTCCTCTTCTGAATTTTCTTACTCCTCCATACACAACGTTGATAGCGTCGAGAAGCCTATCTTTCGAACAGACAGTGCGATGGAGCCCGAGCCAGATCACAGCGGTTTCTATGACCTCTACACCGAAAGCGATATACCACCTACAGGCGACAGCGACATTAGCAACCATTGGCTCGATGGTGTCTCGCCAGGCATGCTCCTGGCCCATCGCTATGGCGCACGCCAAATAACAACCCCTGCTACCACTACTACCTAATTCTTTTAAATTGTCACTCATGAAAACAAAGGAAGAATGTCCTGTATTATCACATACACAAAGGTTTAGCTCTGTACAAATGAGGAAGAAACAAAGGAAAGAAGTTGCGCGGGTATGCAATGAAACTGAAGACGAAAGGGTGCTGGTGTTGCTATTGGTATACAAAGTAAGGAAAAAGGTAGAAAGTGGGGTTGATGTCAATGTTGATTGGAGGCGATGGATGCTCGGTGATAGATTACGGATCAAGAAGTGGTGTGGCTTCACTGCTGCTCCTGTATGCACTGCTGCATGAAATGTCGCGTTTGCAAATAGGGCACTATTTCAAGGGGTCAGCGATTTGCATGTGTGGTACATACATATAGACATATAAGTGTAGACATCTGTATATGCATGCTGCACGCAGATCAATTAACTTACAAACTTCTTTTGTGTCGTAAGCCAAGCGTCAACGCAGGCGGCGTGGAAATCGTGATAGCACGGTAATACGCGAAGCTCGTCCCCGTCGACGTAGTCTTCCAGGCAGATGACGCACTCTTCTCGTTCATTTTCGCGATGTTTTTCCCTGCTGAACAACCTTGATTCAAGACGAGAGACCATGTCAATCGGGGCCAGGTCCTGCTGGCGTTTTTGTCGCTGACGGATGCGCCAAGAGATATAAATGAAAAGCATCATGATGGTCGGAGAGACGACGACGATAATCAATACGTCAATGAGCGGCCTAAAAAAGTACATGCATTTAGTTTAGAAAATAGGTTATGTTACAGGGTAAGAAGAGGAGAGCGCACGATGGCGGTCATGACGGGTATGATTGGTATGACGGTGATGATGATAAACGGGAAGAGGGCAGATCATGTAACGCAGAGAAAAAGAAAGAAGGGAGGAAGGGATGGTTTTAAGGGTTGCGAAGCAAGTGGATTAAGATTGGGCGTAAGGGAAATAAAATAATATAAAACAAAACGTACCAGCTGATGAAATCGTCGGGTTGGATCAGAACGAGGATAGGTTTTCGCTCTTCGGCCGCCAAGCGGGATTGAAACAAAAGAGCCTGATATTCGCGTTGCGCCAGGAAAACGCTAGGGATCATGACATCCGAAGTATCCCCTTGTGTCAACGAAACAGTGAGCCACACTATAGCCAAGTAGTATTGTATATGAATATACACAAGTGTCTATACCTGGAGCGTACATGGTGATCCAACGACCAGGATGCTCAGGGTCGCCGACGGCGACGGCCGAAGCACCGCTCAGCTGCATATTGCGCACTTTGGTAATAAATGAGCATTCACCCCGCCGCAGCAGAGCAATCCAATCCGAGCAAGGCGGCTCGACAACACTACACCCTGTCGGGTCTTGTGCTGGTTCAACGAGGAATCCAAGCGTCTCGGCTTCTGACAGTCGTGGGCCAAACGCTGCTGGGTGATCGGTATACGTCGTGTTACTCGCCTAATAATGCATGATAGGATCGATAGATAGACATACACATATGTAGTTGAGTAAGGGATCCTGACAAATAAGAGTAGACCACAATAAAAGGGAGAACATTTTACCACGAGGAGAAGCGAAGCGTGTGCCCAGCGTGTGTTCAGAGCCAACAAGAGCAGGAGTGACACCCAAGACAAGTGCATTTGGTCTGAAGATTCGTTGAATGGTGGAATGAGAAAGAATATATATAAAGATATAAAAAAAGGAACAGGAGAGAAAGAGAGAACAAGAAAAGAAGAAGAAAAAAGAGCGGGCGAAAAGGCGAGCGAGAAATAAGAGAGGAAGAGAGAAAAGAAGTTGTGAAGGGGAAGGAGAAAAGTAGAAAGGGGATTCAAGCGCTGACCGACATGTATACACACACACACACGCACACACACGCACACACATATATACATATACATACACACATATACGCACATACGCACACGCACATACATAAAAAGCACTCACTCAACTTGTTATGTAAATACTCACGCAATCATTGATTCTTTTGATTGTATACAACTTTCTTTTTTTTTTTTTTTAAGTGCATGGTCTCTGCTTATTTTGGAGTTCAATCTGTGACCCAAACCAACCCGCTTTGGTGTTCTCCCTTCGCCTTGCACTTGATTTATCATTATTATTATTATTATTATTAGTATTCTTAATATCATTTCTCTCTTTCTCTTTCTCTTTCTCTTTCTCTTTCTTTTCTCTTTCGTTCATACTTAAAATAATACATATTCTCTTCTACTTTCTTTTCTGTCTAGCTCATGCACTCGCACCCTACACCCAACTTTACTCCTATTCCCGAGCACCCCATTCCAGCCTATTTATCTCACCGACGACAAAGCATACCTCATCCCGACAATGACAATGACACCCTCTCCATGCTCTTGGCCGGCAATCGTACCCTGACCCCTTGGAAAAGTGCTGACAGCCTCGTTGCTTCCAATAGCAACAACAATAACAGCAGCAGCAGCAGCAGCAATAACAATACTTCTTCGTCTTCAGCAAACACTAAACCTTCTCGCCGACTTTCCATACGCCGATCGCGAGATTCATACCCTGTTCAGCCTAATCCGCCCCCCGAAACCGACTCTTCTTCCCATCCCAACATGGCTAGCCGGATGCGCAAGTTTTCCTTTTCGCGCACTCCATCTACGCCTACATCTCCCCATCCTCCGCCGCCCCAATATACCGCCGACGTTGTCATGACAAATACCATCAATAAGGATTACGATCCCGCAACAGGCAACAAACTCATCAACAAATACATGATAATACGAGAGATTGGACGCGGTGTCCACGGAAAGGTGAAGCTGGCAGAAGATAATGAAACTGGCGAGCTTGTGGTATGTCCTGTATCATTAATATTATTTATATTCTAATAATTATATAATGATCGCATAATTCGCGCACAAACACTCACACACACTGTTAATAGGCCATCAAGATTGTCGATAAACGCAACCGACGACGCCAGTTGGGATATAGTCTTTTGCGGGGCAACAGCCAACAGCACGTGCGGGGACTTGACAGTCTTAAAAAGGCAGCAGACCTCCCTCAGTACAAAGAGAATGAGCAGAAAATCCGTCGCGAGATCGCCATATTAAAAAAGTGCGCTCATCCCCATGTGGTCAAGTTGCGCGAGGTGATTGATGATCCTGCCAGTCGCAAAATTTATATGGGTAATTATACACACATTACACCTGTTATGTGTTTGGTCAGGGGCATCGCAGAGGAGAAAGAAAAATACAAGACATATGAATGAGGGTGTGCCTAACAATCTTCTGTTTTTAATAGCTCTAGAATACATGGAGGGTGGAGAAATTGAGTGGCGCGACGAAGACGAAATGCCTGTTCTCTCCGTGGATGAAGCCCGTAGCGTATTTCGGGACGTCGTAAGCGGTCTTGACTATCGTACGTATCTATTATTGAACATGTAATCAGTAACGGGAGAGGGTCTGACATCTAAATGGTTGCAGTGCATTACCAGGGCATTATCCATCGTGACATTAAACCCGCCAATTTATTGCTGAGTAGCGATCTCGTCGTCAAGATATCCGACTTTGGCGTATCCTACTTTAATGAGCTGCTTGCGGGAGATGCATCCCAGAGCTCCAACGAGAGCTGCAGTGCTATCGACCGTGAGCTCGCTGAGACCGCCGGTACTCCCGCCTTTTTTGCACCCGAACTCTGCTGCGCGGGCGACGTTCCGCTCAGCCCAACCTCTGAAGGGTTTATCGTGGAAGAAGATGATAAAAGAGATGGCGACTATGACAACGACAGCGAGAATCGTGACGAGCCGCACGACGCGTCCGGCCATGGTAGTCCGGGTCAACGAAGCCAAAGATCCTACCACCGACCCAGGATCACCAAAGCGATTGATGTCTGGTCGCTCGGCGTTACACTGTACTGCTTCATCTTTGGCCGGTGCCCGTTCACGGCGCAAACCGAATTCGAGTTGTTCGATACCATCCCAACCGAACCCTTAAAGTTCCCCGATCCAGCAGAAGTTGGATTTGACGCTTCTGACTCGCTCAAGGACCTACTCAGCCGGCTCCTGACCAAGAACCCAGACGACCGCATCACGCTCGAGCAGGTCAAGCACCACCCATGGGTCATTGAAGATTTGGAGGATCCGCAGCCGTGGTGGGAAGAAGCCGATCCAAAGCGCTACAAGGCCGTTGAAGTCACCGATGAAGAGGTCACCCACGCGGTCACCATCATGGATCGCCTGCGCAAATCCATCCAGAAACTCTCGTCCTCCCTCTCGAATCTCACGCATGGCCTGACCCGGCGGCGGTCCAAGAGCGTCTCTGCCCAGACATCGCACAGCACCCCTTCGTTGAACGTGGCGCCGCGACGCGCCGCTCAGCAACACCAACACCAGCAGCAACGACAACAGCAACAGCAACAGCAACAGCAGCAGTATCAGCTGCAGCCACATCCCGATACGGTGGATCCTCTATTGCATGGCAAGCCATCTTATTCGACCTCGCTTCTACCTCAGCAGGCCTACACCCCCATGCCGCCTCATACTCTTCAACATCGACCTATCTCGTGCCTGTCGGATGAGACGTCGTATGGACACCATTATTCTTATTATGACGACGAGCCCCACCGTCCTGATCTGAACCGGCAGGCATCGTCTGCCTCCTCCTCGTCGGGTTTGGCCATCACCATCGGTCGCTATCGCGGCGGTCTCAACCCCAAGGTGCCGCATAAAAAGTAGATTCTACGCTCCCACACCCACAATCACACAAATACGCACGCACGCTAGTTACTTACAACCAACCCGCAAACATCCCCACCTTTTGTCCTCTTCCACAGCCTCTTTTTTCATACAGCATACTCGCATATTCTTTTTTCTTAGTATAATTACCATGCAACCTTCACACCAGAATTCATCTGTAAAGAATAACGCACTTGTATTCTCAAAGTACAGGAGCAACACATCCAACAGCCTACGAGGGGGTCGAGAGAGAATGATTCGACTTTCTACTATATTCCACTTTTGTACTGCATATGACACACATTCGTGAGGGTCAGTCCACACAACAAGCGTGTATTTACAAGATGAATTTCGCTATAATTTGTAATATCTACATGGAGGATGGGGGAAACTTTTTTTGCGTGTGGTGTGTGCTGTGGTTAGGTGTATGTGGGCAGGTGCGCGCCATGGTAGGTGTTATGTGCCTGTATGTCGTGAAAAAAAAGGACAAAGAGAAAAGAGAGTATAAATGGATTGCGATGTGTGTGTGCGAAACGACCATAGAAAGGCCTTTATGGAATCAATATGATCCGTTTGGGTCGACGACCCCGTCCAGAACTTGAGCCTGTTCCGCCACTGCTGCTTCCACTACGCTTGAGCGGATAATCCTTGGCTTGCTCCTCTTCAAATTTGAAAGCGGCCTTGGCGTGTCGTTCGGACCGGCCGACAGGAGCGTGGATGGTCCACTCGTTGAGCAGCGCCATGCGAATATCTTGTTGACTCATCCAGTTGAGCAGATTACTTGGTGTACTGCGGTCCTCCGGGTTAGCGCGGATGAGGCGGGCAAGGAGCTCGCGGCTCTGCTCGCCAGGTACTTCGCGCTCGAGCGCCTTTTGGATGCGAAAATCGTCTTGTACCATATCGCGCAGGCCGCGCAGGTCGGTGTCGAGGATGCCGTGCCAGGGCTCGGTCTCGGCAAACACTTTCCAGAGAATGGTGCCAAGCGAATAGACATCTTCGGCGGCGGGCTCAATGAGCCAGGGCAGGACATTGTGATCGCTCCGGCTGCGTGGCAGGGTCTGGATTGACCGGTAGTGCCTGTAGCCGTGGTCGGGCTTGGCCTTGATCCATGGCAGTTCGGCACACCACGCGTCGAGCTCCTCGTGTGTCTCAGGCAGGACCTCGCCTTCATACTCGCCTGCGACCCGGGGACGATCGACCCACCACCGTCGCACATCTTCGGCTCGTGTGAAGACGGCCTTACCAAAATCTATAAGAAACACGTCGGCGGCAACACTGCCGTCTGAAAGCTTGCGGTCCGGACTCGCGTTCACCATAAAGTTGACCTCGGACAGGTCGCGGTGGGCAATCCCCGCAGCATGGATCGTGCGGATACACTCGAGCATTTGTCGGACGAGGTCCATCTTTTGGCAGGCCGTCAAGCGGTGGTGTGAGTGCGAGTGCGTATAGTGCTTGAGCGTCTTTTGATAGCGCTGCATGGACAAACCCACAATCTCCTCGCCGCCGTCTTCTTGGAGCACCTCGACGATCTGGCCCATCCGTGGCAGGCCGCGTAGTTTGAGAAGGCTCACCAGCTCAATGACGCGCTGAGTGATGGTCATGCGCCGGAAGGTTTGTACGACCACATTGTTATCACCGTGCACGTAATATACGTGTTTAAAGTAACCTTCGGCGTTGGGAAACGCGGACGTGTTTTTGGTATATTTCTTGATGTTGACAATTGGCACGTTCTTTTCGCGGCAGACGGCAAATACCTTCTCCCATAGCTTATGCGCTTCTTCCAGGTAGTATTCGCGGCTCTTGCCATCCACCTCGGAAGGCTGCGCCATGGTCTCGTCATCGGGCGCCAGGTATTTGGTATACATCTTGTCCGACTGTGGCTGCTGTTCCTGATCATAGCCATCTTTGTCTGGCGAAGGTTGCGACATTCCTTCTTTGAAATCCACGGGGGAATGCATGTCAGGCGAAGCGGATGGGGTGCGAGTGTCCTTGTCGGGTGAGGTGCCATGCGTGAAAGAAGGGGAATGGTTATCTTGATCAGTAGGTGTCGCGTCCCGAGTTTGCGGGCTACCATCTGCACTTTTCAGTCGCTGAGCCGCTTGTTCTGGAGGACTGCTAGCCATCTTTCGCTTTCGACCCAAGACCGTGCGTGCCTTTTCTTTGGGTGGCGGTAGCTGCTTGGAAGGGGGTGGTTCGTGACGCAGCGCATCCCATTTGGCCTCGTCGACCGTGGTTACGCCCGTCAGGATATTCTCAATCACTTGCATCACCAATTCGCCCTTAGGGTCGCGCGCCTTTTTGAGATCACCCGGCAACTGTTTGGACACGCGATGGGTTGTGTAAGCTCTTCGGAGCAAGATCTTCTCCATGCCATGGTTGAGGATGAACTGGATATTGCGCTGGACGCGGACGATCTGGACTTTGGCCCAGGCCTTGGGGAGGTATTCGTGGGGCAGTTGGTTAGACCCTTCGTCGTCTTCAAAGGCGACGCATTCACCAACGGGCTGGGTAATGACGACGTCGACGGTGAGCAGAAAGTGAGAGCTTCCCCAGGGTTCCATCCGGGTGTTGGAGAGTACGGCAAGCGTGCCTTTGTAGTCGCATGCCTCGGCAAGAAGGGTACGGTTCTTGGAAATGTATAACCGTGGCAACGGGTTGGTGGGCATTGACTTGGTTTCCTCCCAGGTATCTACGGCTTGCTGGAATGGTTCGTTAAGTTGATCGTATATGGGTCGCACTTTGCTGAAACCACGGGCTGCACGTGTATCACGCTCATTGGGTTCAAGAACTTGCACAATATACAGAATACTAAACAAACAAGTCAATTCTCAAGCATGCTATGTCGTTTTTCTTCAACTACCTCTTCTCTGGGTCAAATTCAAGTGGTCTATGAAGAGGTAGGGCTTCAGGTATCGCAGGAGGACTAGGAAGAAAAGGATAGATGTCAATAAGAGAAAAAAAATAAGAATATAGATATGGAACAAGAATATACCTAAAGGATGGATCAAGGACAGTTTGCCTTAGTTGGTCATAATAGGAGCGAAGGAGGTCAGCCTTGGCAGCGATCGCGCCAGCTGAACGGTGGAAAGAGAAAGCGTTTGACCAAATGAGCTGGAGATCAAGCTCAAAGGCGTACCACGTCGAGTAGGAGCCACCAAACACCTTGCGTTCCAACGTCGTCAAGTCCATGGGCGATGTCACTTCGGCATAGTAGAGTGTGGCTGCAGCGGGCACAGGAACGATAAAAGGCACGGCTGCATAGTAAGACGTCAAACGGTTGATAGCAAAGACGCACTGCCGCAGTAAGCGACTGTTGTAGTCGACCGTGTTCGCGATCGTGGGTGTCCGTGTGTCGACGAAAGGTTCTGGTTGCAAGTCCATATACAAGATAAAAGGATAATAGGAAAAGGACAACAGAAGAAAGGAAAGTTTTGGAGAGAGTCTTTGGGACACACACACAGCACACAAGTAGAACTCTTTTTCTTTTCCTTTTTTTTTGTAGCTTTGGCTGACTCTGGCTGGCTTGGTAAGAAAGGCTCTCAAGCTGATTCCACCACCACCCACTCCATTCTTCCAAACAGTCACGCTTATATCTCAACATCCATAGAATGAAATAATACCCTACATTCAGTCCACTTCACTTCCTTAAATTCACTATAAACCATTCTATTCGCTTGTAAACATCCCTTGAAGCATTCAATGCGGGTAGTGTTCCATTCATAAAATAGCATGTACTTCCATGTCACACGAATGGAAATTCTTGTTATCCATACTATTATCTAATTTCTCTTGCTACCTGTTAAATTGACACGTCTTCTATGAATAATGTAGCGCGTCAGTGTAAGCATATATATCCAGAGCCAAGACGCAGACATTGCTATCATGAAGCTTGCGAATGGACTCGTGTAGCCCAGTTGACAGCATATCCGGGTTTCCTGTTGCTCAGACACATTGGTCCTGATTTCTATCGTTAGGTGTCACTGGGCACTATGCCACTGCGAAACGAGATTACTGATTACCCAGCGTAAGTACTCTTCGCTGTCCAGGATTCTCCTTTATGAATTATGCAAGGACCAAATAAGCATAACATATATAACTCGAATGGGGTTTCCAGACTAGCCCTACATGGCAGAAATAAATTCCACGCGAGCTAATATAGGAAACTTTATTTATGGCTTGATGCACGCAGTGGTTGTACCCCAGACACAGTAGATACAGATTATTCGCGTGATGGACAAAAACTAAAAACCCAGACGTAAGTCTACACCTGTGTCTGTGGCAATTGTGCCATCAGTTAGAGGCACATACTGCTCAGATATACTTTGCGATCCAGACAAGAGTTTATGCTTCGTAAAAGCGATGTTGTCCGATATATTATGCCTGATAGCTCTTATCCACACTTCGTAACACTAATCATGAAAATCATGCATGACTGTTAAAGCTATGGTGGACATATACAATATTAGTACAGATGGTGGGAGAGGTTCACGATAGTGCCTTAAGAACGGGATCTCGATAACCCACGCCTTAAGTAGAAATTATGTATCCGAATGTTCGGAAATCGCCGTGCTTCCCTTTTTGTACAGTCGTCAGTGCACTGACCATCCAAAATCAGTACAATATATGTATATATATATTATGTAAGGCATGTGTACACTGACGTTCTTGTTAATTATTGCTCACAAACTTCAACGACATGCTCCCAATGATATATCAGTGAAGCGCTCCTCAAGAAGTATTACTATTATTATACACAGTTCTCATAACCTATATGTACTTACTTCTTATTAATTGAATCTATGTATACGTTTCAGTTTATTTTACTAGATTCAACCTTGTTTGTCTTGCGTTTGTTGCGGCGACTGGAGTCAGTAAATAAGCATCGCCTGATGATCACATGATGCCCAAAGTGGAGTGGAGCGATAAAACGAGAATTCTGCGAACAAACCAGGAAAGCTACATTGACGTCGAATCAATAGTTTCTGAGGATAATAAAATCATTCAACACATGTCTTCGCGTAATCTTTACCAAAAGCGAAAACCGCAGCGTGCGCACAAGAAAAAAGAAAACAAAAAGCGTCGCATACTTACTAAGAAAGGTATCGCATACTTACTAAGAAAGGTATTTAATTCATGCTAAACATGGTACCTGTGAATGTGTTCGAATATCGACTTAGAAGGTGGTCATGGTCTCTCAAACATTCGCATAATAAGTACATTGATGCAAATAGAATATTGCCACGGCAAAAGTACAGGTACTGCGTCAAAATCTTTCCTAGCAGCAGTAGTCGTAATAGTAGTGCCGGGTACTACTGGCGCAATAAAAGGTCTAGAAAAACGCACATGAGTGACGATACGTACCTTCTAGGCCTTTGCTTGACGATCATTGCCCGTTGCGAATCCGATCAGATCCAAGTCAGGCAAACGTGAATATAATGGACTTGACGTATTTCTACCTCTAATTACACGTAACTGAGCATCAGCAGCTAGTGTCATATATCTTCTCTGTATAGGGAATGCTTTGCTTTTGATATAAGCAGGATCGGATGTAACTGTGGCTCCGGAATCTTCACGTCTTTACGTAGGAAATGAGATCACGTGCAATACTTTAGTGATGCGGGGTAGTAGTACATACCGTTTTATGACGCATAATTTTCATATTATTCTATTAAAATGGACACAATACATATGGATGACTACTGTTCGATTCTCTCAGAATGTTCTTATCGCCTAATGTTATGAATTGTTTTGTATTGCCTATGGCTATTTACGCACATGTGCGCGAGGTGCGTAGTGGCTTTTATCCCCCCTCCTTTTTTTCGGGTACCGTGTATTCCTGATCTTACCGGTTTTACCCTCATGGATATAGCCGACGTTCTTTAAAATACTTAAACATAAATTACTGTCATTTTTACAAGTGAAGAAGACCCATAAACGAGTCCACCAATCTTTCAGAACTAAAACGGGTGTGGTCAACAAAATGTAGGTCTCATTGTACAATAGATTCTGCTATGTGTCGAATCAAATTCCGACCTGTTGCCCTCTTTTTAGTTCAATATTTATCGTATTTTAAAGTCTCTTTGCTATTGTCCGTTCCGTTATTATGGTTCTAAAAGCATTAACTTTTTCATTTCCGCTCGGTTCAGTTAACTAGTATAGTTTATCAACTTTTTTTTTTCGTCCATCCAATCGGAGAAGCTTAACCATGTTGCATTCTCATGGGCGGCACCTCTAAGTGCTCTCATCTGCTCTATATCTGAGCACGGACGTCATACTCAACCTCCATTTGGGTCAACTGCGATCATACGCCCATTTATCGAAGAGTTACAAAAGGCTGGGAATATGATAGTGTATACCATGGCATAACGATCGGTTACGATCATTTATTAGTTTAAAGCAAGTAGGTGTAAAGATACAATGGTATGCATAGTGTTTGTTACCTAGATTGAAGAAGAGTAATCAATTATACTGGGTAGAGCTGGAAGCAAGAGCGGGGCTGGTGATCACGTCTTCGTTTCAGGGTCCAATTCGTCCCATTCAATTCCTCCGATTAAAGTCCCACTACGACTTGTTGATGATGTTCCGCCATGCACGTGTGACCAAAAAATAAGAATTGGGCGTAGCCACGTTCTTTTTCTCGGCTGCATTGCGTCTAGACCCTGAATAAAGTTGCTCATGTATCATATATGATTCGTGTGTATAATAGTAAGGTAGCGTAATAAGGGGTGGTCGTGTATCAGTGTTATCTACAATTCCCTTTCTCATCGTAATAAAAAATGGCATTATTCGCCGGGTAGTAAATCAGGATAGCTCGGCATGGGCGGCCAGGCCAGTAAAGATGAAGGCGTGCCCAGAGACTGATCCAGCAGGTTCTGGGCCGTAGGAATGCACGGTATTGATGATGCTGTATGCGGGACGGAAACGGGAGACAGAGAGGGCGCAGTAGTCATTGTCGTGGTAGGTGCGGGAACGGCGGTTGTGATGGTGGTAGTCGTCGTCGAGAGCGGCTGTGTAGGTGCCTGAGGGTAAAGCATATCATGGGGCTGCATCCAAACGAGCTTAATGTCTTGCTGCTCCTCTTCTTGTTCCCAGTACGGATGCTCTAGGTCAAGCGGGATGGATGGCTGCGTATGACGGGTGCTTATGACACTACTGTTACTGCTTCCACTTGTACTACTGCTGCTAGTGCTGCCGCCGCCCGAGCTACGAATGCTGCTCGTACTGCTAGGATAAGTGTCTTCAATTCGCTGTGGATCGCTCTGAAAAAATAAAATCCAGACAACAAAAAGAAAATGAGAAAATTAGATCTTTCTGTTTTTCTATTCTATGCTTACCACGAGCAAAATAGTTCGAGGAGCAGGTTCTGGGCGTGGCGTCAAAAGACACACGAGGTATGCATTCTGCAAAGTCGCAGGTTGGAACAAGTCAGCGCCAAGACCGCCGCCAATGTAAAAGCGTGCATCCATTGCTTGCTGGGATTTGCGGAAAATCAAGGTATCGGCCAAGGTTTGTGAACCGTTGGCGATGGCAATCAGCGAAGTCGGGGGTACGGTTAGTAGACGCTCGTCATTTGTGCTGGTTGGACTAGGATAAACCGCCTGCTGCAAACGCTGATGAATATGTTGAAGCTGCTCGCTGTCGACGAGATCATAGATCGAGCGGTGCGCAAGTTCTTGAGGATACGCCCCCAGCAGATCGAGTGCCTCATCAGATACGCGTGCGCAGCGCATGTCCATCCATAGAAACATCTAATCAAATTGAGAATAACAAGTCAGTAAAGAAAAAGCAATAAAGGAGGCTTCTTGCTGTACCGTCATGATAGGTGCAGGTGGCGGTGTTGATGCATCGGTATCATCGGATGAACCCCCTGGTCGCTGTGTCATTTGGAACGACGAGGTAATAAATCCAGGAATCAGACTTGAGGGTTCACGATGGTGGGGTTGGTGGCAACAGTCGTCGTCTTTGGTCCGCACGCGTTTGTCCCGAAGCTTCGGGCGACCCCGCTTCTTGTGCTGAATATCGTAGCAAGTATCTGTCTTGCCTAGCGACACACAGCGCTTGCATGGTCGACTCACTAGCAAAGAGACCGTGTTAATACGGTTATAAGATCCTTATAGACTACTTACGATCACACGCCAAGTGCGCTTTCTTGCAATTGATCTATCAGTTCGTGTGTCAGCCATATTTTTCTTCTGCGCAAGTCTATGCATCAATGGAGACGTACGCAGGCGGTCGGGACATGCGACTTGTTCGAGCGCTTTCCGGTCGTGCTCTTTTCGCTTGAAAGTTCAGGCGAGGAAGGTGAGGAACAGTAGGGTGGCATGGTGAAGAGGAAACAAAGCGAAAAAGATACGGAGAAGGCGGTGATTATCAGTAACTCTAAAGAGTAAGGAACCAGGAAAGGGCAAATCGCCCAACCTAATGTTTCCCCGCTCGGTCCTCCCCATCCAATCCACAGCCAGCGGGAAATCCTAGGAACGGATTTGCGGGGCGGACATTAGGAGAATTTCACCATTTGGGGTGTAACTTGCTCGCGACAAGCAAAACCGACAAATTACATAATCGATACTGTGAAAAAGACAGAAAATATATATATAGGTCTTAAGGGGTCTTTAAGAAAAGTGAGTATTCTATTGCTATTCCGTTTGCATTATTTTGTAGCTCTTGCCAACACGCAAGAGAAGGGTGCGAAGAGCGACCCGGATCTCCGGGAGTAAGCTCTCTTGGCCCAACAATTCGACGGCGGGAACGTAGAACTGGGGGAGGTGCTTTAAAAACTGAATATAAAACGGTTAAAGCACAACCGTGGAATTAGTTCAGCCGTCATTTTCATTCCATTTTTGTCGGGTCTTCAAATCGAACCGATTAGACTTACGTCCTCATCCTGCAGTTGCGCTAAGCCGTTTAGGATGGAAATGACAACAGGAGTCCATGCCACAATGTTCTTTGGCTTGGTCTCGTGGTCGAGTTCCGTATACAGTGTGAAGATTTCGTTGCACAGACTATTCCCGCGTTTCTCTTTGTCAGTACCATGTCCATTCTAGGCCCATCCAAATCATGTCTCCACAGTTTTTTTTAGACTTACGGTATTAACGTCCGCTCGATCTCGTCACGCAATTCGTCCCGGTCGCTAATGTTCTCCAGATTCGCATACATCCGCATCAACACCGAAACGTAGCACCCGCCGCTCGACGTTTCCTGTTTCAGTAAATTTGGCAGTTGTTTCATAAAACCTAATTTGGGATGATGAGCAACCGTGCACGCGCCGCCAGGGCGGGGTTATTTCTTACCGAAGCGCCACAAGGCCATGCGCAGATTGTTATCTTCGTTGAACTCGCGTGCAAAGTGGAATGACCGGCCGAGACATCCCATAAGCGTCATCAAGTGCTTGGCAGGGTACGCGCAGTAGACTACATCCTTGCCCAGGAGCTCGTTCACGGTCTGGATCAGCATCAACTGCAGCACGCACTTGACAATCACTTGCTGGAAGCCACGCTGTCGCTCTTCACTGACTTCAATGGCCTCCTGGGGTTGTGGGTTCTGCTGCTGGTTCTGCTGTTGTGCTGCTGCTTCCGCCTGCTTGACGCGCTCGACAAGATCGCTAGTGTCTTCAAACAGGCCTCGCGCCGTGGTTTTGTCAAACAGGTCCACAAATGTACTGGTGACCAGATCCCAGCATTGCGTATCAAACTTTTCGACGTTCGTCTCGATATATTGTTCCAGGCATTCGCAGCCAATCCGCGCCAGGGTATCATTATCTATAGAGTAACCAGAGTGCTGAATGAATACACGTCATCTGCATTTTTTTTTCTCGCCTTACCTTGCGTGATGCACAAGCCAAAAAGCCCAAGAACAGGCTGCATCATGCCCTTCATATTGTCAAAGTAGTAGGTGTACAGATCGACGACGTTACGCAAGGCCTCAATCATGGTCGTCGAGAACCACACACTCAGATCCTCAGCTGACATGTGGTCCGTGCTTGTGTGCAAGGCATCAAAAAGTGGGAACACAATCTGGCGCGAGATAGTCTCCCAAAATTCGACAGGGTACCGCGACCCGTGCTGCTTGAGTGTATCAAAGAGATACTGGAGGGCACGTTTCCGCACCTCGACATCGTCACTTCGCATTGTCACCTCCTTGAAGCCAAACAGCACCGCAAACCAAAACTTGACCAAAAAGTCGTCGCCGGACTGCACGGTCTGGGTGCCGTTCACATGGGCGTCTGTAATTTCGATCGTCTTGCTTTGCTCTGCGATGGCCAGCATCCGGGGTATGGTGTCGCGAATCATGTCCAGGGCCGGAAGACTTTGATGTCATTATGAGTTCCTAGTTCCCATATATCCTGTCAGATTTGCTTACCTAATCTTTTGGAACTTTTTGTTCTTGGAAAACTCGACCAGGCATGAAATATAATCAGGGAAGGTGCCGTTGGAGACAATGTCATTAAAGCGTTCCTGAGAAGCGTTACGCACAATGTCGAATGTCATGTGCACGATCGATTCCGATGTTTCGCGCGCACCTGTGGCAAACACAGAGAGCATGGTCTTCCAACCTGAGCGGATATGGTGGGCGCGAGCCAGGATCATCTGAGACAGACACCGCAGGACCATGTCTTTGATCGCCACATCCGGGTTGTTGGCCAGCACTTCGCGGAAAGGCATCAAGAAGTCTTTTTGGAACTTGAAGTGGGGCAATTCTTCCTTTTCAAGGAACTGCATCGCCAGTTGTCGCAGCGAATCCAACGCAAAGAAGGCCACATTAAAGTTAGACTGGCAGGCCACCTAGAAGAATGGGGTTAAGCGCTTCTAATCCGGAGTAGGACATCGCATTACCTTGTTAAAGTACTCGCCAAGGATGGCCCAAATATTGGACCATTCCATACGGATACGGTTCATATTGTAATAGGAAATCTCGACGAGCTTCTGCAGGCTGTACATCCGTGGATGTTCCAGGTGAGCAGAGGAAACAATTTCTTCCCAAGACGTCTCGCATAGTGCCCGCACGAAATCAACGATGGCGTCCTAGTTCATTGCGGTCAATTTTCCTGATGCATATATCTCTATAGGTACTTACTCCATTCAAGTTCACTGTGGCTGTGAAGAGCTTATCCGCCGCGAGCACCAGTGCTTGCGAGCTACCTGCCGAGGCCACTTCCTCCGTCACGGAGAGCTGGGTGCGGGGCGATCTGCGGCTCTGGTTGGCCCGGTTTGCTGTGAAGGAGGAGGAACGGCGGCTCAAGTCCACTGAGTTCTTGTTGGTGCGCTTCGTCGTAAAATCGGGCAGCGCGCCCTGATCCACACCGCTGGTGATCAGCTGGAATCGCTCAAGCTGGCTCACGGTCGACAAGACCTCACGCCAGCTGCCTTTGAGATAGTTGCCGTCGACAGCAGCCACTTCGAGAAGGGTGCGGATCGCTTCGACGTTCTTGTGCTTCATTTCGTTAAGGTTGGACAAGAAGGTGAACTTGGTCAATGTCGTGACAAACGCGTCGCGCTGGAGATCCATGTCCTCGGATTGCACGGTGTGGAAGAGGCAAATGATACGGATCGCGTTCTTGAAACCACTCAAACAGAAACTGACCGTCTCCGGATCGTCCGACTCTTGGAGGGGACCCGAGATGCCCGCCAAAAACGCCATCCACGCGACTTCAAACATGGGCCGGATATGCTCAATGTGGGATGCGCTATAAAATGTGATCATCTCGTTCTCACCCGCGCGACGGCGGCTGGCGACCATGCTCCGAAACATGGCTTCGGTCTTGGAGCCCATCTCCTCAGTCGCAGCATGGTAAGCCTCGCGGCGTGCGTCGCGTGCGATACCAGCGCTCACAAGGGCATTCTGGAGACCCATGATGTTGAGTGCACCCATGCCGCCTGGATTAGCAAACAGCGCTGCCTCGTTGCTCGCGTCGACTTCATCCTTGAGCTTGATCTCGTTGTTCTGGATCTCCTCATAGATGGCCTCTTGCACCTCATTGGGGACGTTGGCGCCGTCATCAATGCCGCGATTGTTGCGGAAAAAGTCCTCAAGCGTCATGCGACGCTTCACGTGAGGACTGTGCAAGTCCGTGTTGAGCATGATCACAGAGTAGGCCAAAACGTACGCGGTTTCTATCAACCACATTAAGCATGAAGAGTCACGCAGTTCCCGCCTACACTTCTTTTACTTACCGGCATTGGCGAACACGCCAGGGTTAAAGTGGACATAGCGCTCGGCAAACTTGAGCATGAAACGATCAATCTTTTGGCCTTCACCAGGCAAGCGAAACGTCTGGAGGAACTGGCGCAGGGCATCGACGAAGTTCATGTTGCTAAATTCGAGCTCGTCCACAAAGGCATGCATGATAGCAATGCCTTCTGGGTCACTACGACAATGAAATACACGCGTTAGATAAAAAGGAACAAGAAAGAATAATAATGGCATGAGATATTACCCTTCACCCAAAAATTCACCCAACACGGTCTTGTTGAGGCCCTCGGTATTCAACATGAAGCGCGCAATGCTGACAGGGTCCTGGGCATCAAGGAATCTGTTATTAGAGAGGAAGACGAGACCTTTCTTGGGTTTCCAGTTGAATTGACGCACGCCCTCTTGGAGGAGCTGCTTGCGATGCTTGAGGTTCTCAAATTGCTCGGGATCATCGAGCAAGGTTGGCGTGGCGTTTCCGTTGCTGCTACCGTTCATAGCGCCGGATGCATTCAAACGGGGAACGGAGGAATTACTATGGCTCGTGAGACGGTCGGCAGAGGCGCGGTGCTTGTAAAGGTCTTCGCTCTCGCGAGGCGTGTTACCCGAGCTTTGGTCATCGTCGGCATTATCGTTCGTGGAGACGCTAACGGAGCCGTTGGCGTACCAGCTCACGAGCGACTGCAAGACCGCGACAAGACACTCGAGGGACCGGAAGCGCAAGGCGGACTCTGGCAGAGGCTGGTCGGTCTTGGTATGCTTGTCGCTCGACTGGATATTTTCGGTGGTCAGGGGCGGCGGGATGACGACCGATTTGGACTGGATCTGTTGGTTTTGGTTGCCCGTGGGAGAGCCATGGCCTTCCTGTTCTTTTTGGTTATGAGGCGCATTGTGGGTCGTGGTAATCTTGGACAGAATATTGACAAGTCTAAATTCCACTTGTAAATAAAGGTAAAACCTCATCTTAGCTCGCTTCTACCTTTCATAGATATTGTCAAGTGCTTCACGGTCACAGTCGTAGTTTAGGTAGATATCCACGAGAGTTTGTGGATCGCTGCATATCCGTAAGACCACTTTGAGCAGTGAATGCTTTTGCTGATAAGTGGCGGTGCGCATCTCGAGGATACGCAGGACGATCTCACGGAAGAAGACCTCAATTTCTTTCTGTGGTATGCAGTTAGAACAACATGAGGGGCATAGCATATTGAACGTTACCTTGAGGAATACGCGCAAACCTTGGATAACTTTCCAAAGGATATCAAGTGTGATATCAAAGACCTGGTACACGGTTGAGAAGGCGTTGCGCCCTAAACTTGGGCAGAGATACTGCTTGACTTCTTGGATAAATGGGTTCGGGCGGTGACTCGAGGGAGAACCGGCAACCACAAAAGAGAAGCACACGCCAGGTGAGGTCAAGACCTCCATGTGGGTAGTCAAGATGGTCAGAATCAAGTGCAAGGAGAGTAGCTTGGACCGCATCGAATAGGATCGCATATCATTACCCCTGAACAAGTAAATGAAATAAGAGGAAAGTTAACATCAATGTTGCGGCCGCCAAAAACAACTTACCATTCAGAAGAAATAGGTTTCTTGGAAAGCTTACAAAGAGCTCGGAAGACAAGGATGGCGTCTTTGATGTACAAGTCAGCTTCAGTCTCAAGGACAGTGGACTGGGCATCATGCTCAAATGAACCATCCTGGCTTTCACTAAGCAAACCACTCATGTCAGTTCCCCTTTGTATCATCCTCAAAAGACTTACCCATCCTCATCATGTGCGGCGCCGGTCTGACTCTGAGGAACGCCCTGATGTTCTTCAGAGTTTTTCTTTTCGTCCTCTGTGACTTGAACGTCAGGCACCGTCTCGGGATCTGCAGGTGCACGCTCAGCAGCGGGCTGTTCACTTTTTTCCTGGACAGGCTGCGGCTCCATGTGTGCTTCGGGCTCTTCGTTAAAGACGTTGGCGGCATCGTTCAAGAACTCCTCCGAATTATCGTTGGCTTTGCCTGAGGGAAGCTTGGAGCCCATCTCGGAGCGGGCCATGTTGGCCTCGACAATAATCTGGTCCTGAAACGAGGCACCCTCTTGAACAGGGGTTGATTTTTCGTCTGACTGGAGGGGCGTCTGCTGCGGTGTGGCGAGCGAGGAGGAGCTCTTGGTGGAAGGTGGCGTACCAATGCGTATTCTGCGAAAGATGTGGTCTACCATTTGCGTAAGAGTCACCTGAGCAATGTTCTGGTTGGCGCTGTTGCGCGAGAGGAGGAAGATGTTGTAGGTCGTGCGGACCGCCTTGAGAAGGGACGACTGATGGATTGGATTACTCGTAGAGTAGACTGCGTCCAAAAGAGTCTATCCAAGGTGATTAATGTCCTGCTCTTGTATATCCTTTCCTCTATCTACCTTGACAATCTGCAGCTGGACCTTTTCATCGGTTTCTTCACCAATGAAGCAGTCGCAGATGGTATCAACGACACGTTCCATGACGCGGGATTGAGCAGACTCGTCTTCGATGTCAGCAAGGTAATTGTACGTGATAAACTTGCCGAGACTGTCGAGAGCAATGGTCATCAAGTTGGCTGAACGAGTATCGATAGCTGTCTGCAGTGCGGCAAGGATCACCGTCGACCTAAACAATAGTTTGTATTATGATCAATAAAATAAACAATCAGACGGTGATACGTACCGAGTTTGCCCCTCGGGTGCCGGTTCATCGTTCTTGAGCATGTCTAATAAGTCATCATTTAAGCTTCATTTGCTGGATGCACGCGTTTGCTCAGTGAAACGTACTGGTGGCATTTGCGACAACTTCCTTGAGAGACTTGTTCTTGCGGGCTTCTTTTGCATTGGCAATCTTGTCGAGTGCGTTGATAACAAAGACTGCGCTTGAGGTGGTAGATGAGGTCTGCATTGACGTCCTCGTCGAAGCAGGTGAGGAAAGCTGGTGCGATGAAGCGGACGGTGAGGTCGCCATGACGCTTAGAATTCAATACAAGTAGGAAAAGCGTTGGTCGACCAGCAATGAAGTATGATCTGGAAGGGCAATGGATGAATGCAAACACCTAACGAAGATATAGAATAAAAGAGAAGAAGAAAAAGGAAAAAGTAGCACTCTAATATAAAAGAAGAAATAAGCGCGCGCCAAGTGCACAATAGTACACACTTTACAACATATACGCTCAGCGGGACTCAACTTCTCAGGGCACCCATTCTGCTCTTATTATAAGCCGTATCATCTCCTCCTTCGTACGTAGTATCTAGTCTATGCTTCATACATGTACACTCACATGCATACGATACCAAGCTATCTACTCATTCATACATAGTCCACAATTTCAAAATTCTTGCATGAGATATATATTACTTTTTTTTTCTACTTGATTACACGGAAAAACCAATCATGCGGACTATTCCTCTTGCTCTTTTGAAAGCCCAGTAATCCGTTTTTTCCCCTCGACCCAATTTCTGAACTTGCTATTCTGCTGCTTCACCCGTGGGAGGACTTGCTTGACGATCCAATTCAACTCGTCTGTGCTGCTCTCCTCTTGTGCCAAGCTCGTCAGCTGTTGCACCGTCCTCCGAGAGATGCCGAGGCTTTCGGTTTGGCCCATCCAAGTCTTGAAGACGTCGATGGCCAGTGTCAAGTCTTGTGCGTCGATCAGGGATGATATGTACATGTCTATGATCTCGTTATCCTTGGCACTGTAGGGTCCAGACGGGAACGGGACTGCAGGCGAAGACTCCCGGACTGGGATTGGGATCCGGCCCTCATTCTGGAGGCGTGACATGGTGTATTGGTTGAAGAGGTGCTGGATAGTGGAAGCGTCGCTCTTTTTGTCGATCGCAGCCCGAGAGAATCGGTAGCTCCACATTTCGGGCGTCGGTACAATGTCGTTCTCTTCAAGCAGCTTCCACGTCTGATCAAATCGACTGACCAGCTCAGGGATGGCACTGCACGCTTGAAGAATGGGAATATAAAAGACCTCCTTGTGCAAGAGTCGCTTTTCCTCGCCCAGGATTTCCATCTTCTTGATTACCTCACGCGCTTCTGGTATTGCTCCAGCCGTAATGCAGCAATCAAGGATAGACGCGAGTGTATGTCGGGTAATGTCCCAGGGCGCAACGTCGCGCGCCATTTCGTTGCGTGTGACCGCAATGGCATATTCGGACGCCTCTTTGTCGAGCGACGCGAGGGAAAACATGTGTTGGTACAGGCGCGCATCGCGGTACAGTCCAGAAAGCTTGAGCAACCGCCAGCGTTTCCGCAGATCATGGTATTTGCCGCCTGCGCCGAGACACACCACGACGGCCTGGAAAGATGACATGTTGTAAGGCAGTTTGGCGACTTGGAGCATAGTACGTTCGATGGCATAGAAGCGCTTGTCGAGCTGGACATCCTTCAAGCCTGGACCGAGACGCACCGCACTGCCGAGGTAGAAGTAGTCATAGGGGTAGTAATTGGGTGCGTGTGGGATGCAAGCACGGAAGAGGGCTGTGTAGATTTCGGGAGTATTGGAGTCCAGATCGGCGCGATGCTGCATCTCCCCTACAAGGGCAATGGCCCGGTCTAACCGGACGTTGTGGTTTGTGTCATTGAACTGCTGGCAGGTCGCGTAGCCTTGCAAAAGCGTGTTGTATGTCATGTCGTCGGGATGCACGCCATAAGATGGCATGCTTTCGTGGAGGAACGTTTCGGCTTTTTCGATGGGGAAGCGGGTAGGGCTGACACGGTTTGCTTCGACGAGCATCTGCATCATGATGTTGCACTGGGCCAGGTCAGGTGTCTGGTTGGCCTCGCGCATGCGTGCGACGAGACCATCCCAGGCCGTCAAGACCGACTCCATGAGCTTGGGGTTATGGCAGCGGCGCGGGAATCCGGCAAAGCCATCGACTGTCATGGCTTCACGGGTGAGATTGCGCAATATGTTGCGGTACGTGGATAGTTCAATGTGGATGATATCATTGTCGAGGCGAGACTGACCGCAGCGATCGAGGTAGGTGTTTACGCGCGAAACGTTGCCGTTGCGAGCGTAGACACGGGCGAGTTTGATCCAAAACTCGGGCGATGGGTTGGAAATGGATGCAAGCAATGCGTCTGCCTTGGCAACGTGTCGGCATTCGACGTAGGACAGAATGAACCGTTCGTTGAGCGCCTCGGCCACGGCAGGCGAGAGTCGCTTGCGCAATGCGCTCAGGTCCTTGTTGAGAATACCATAGCTCTACCGGACAAACCCGTCAGTAACCCCTTGCCAAGCTAATCAACCTCTCTCTCACCTTGACGAGTAGTTCCAGCAACTCCTTATCTTGGACCTGGGATACGTCGAACGTCTTTTCAAATACGCGAATCACCGTCTTCAAATCGTCTTTGTGATGGGCCTTGGACTGTTGAAAGCCAAGTTCAAAGGCGGACGTCCATAGCGAGTTGCTTTTCTGTAATTCAGCTTGGTCGACCGACCACAATTTGTTGAGAAGAATGGTCTTGTCATCAAAGGCTTTGGGTTGTTGAAGAGCGTCTCGAATGGCTTTCTCGAGGTCGACCGTGGAGTTGGGCGAAGATGTCGTTTGGCTCGGTTTTAAACTTCCCTCCCACGGCAGGTCGGTCGTTGACTTCGTCTCCGATTGGGTGGTGAGATGCCGGGTTATTGCTAGCGAAAGTGACCTGTGTAAGCAAGACGCAACAATTAACAAGCCAGGGTGTAAATGAGCTTACAAGAGAAGAGAGCGGCGGGATGGTGAGAGTGCAGAGTAGGTCTAAAGACATAGCTACCGGCGCGTATGCCAACACGGGCCCGTCCTACTCGAAACGCTGACATGAAGTCTATAAGGTGTCTACAGCTCGAGTTGTAGTACTGGGTTGTCAAGTAATGACAGTCAGTCGGTGGTGGCGGAACTTTGGCCGGCCGGGGTCGGTGGCTTGTTGTCGTAGCGGACAATCATCGATGCCCAACCCTGTCTACCCCCCCTCATCCCCTGGATGAAATCACCATAATCTAATAAAATATAATATATGATATGTTATATCTGCCAATAAGCACTATACTGCAGCAGTGGATGACTATCACATGTCCAGCATACTGTAGTATAATCATTAACATTACAAACACTCACTCAATTAACCTGTTCTTTTCCACCCCTCAGTCGTGGAGCTTTAAATCCGATGCATTCTTTCCCACAAGAACATGGACCAGTGCGACAAATACATGCGTGTTTTTCTTTAATTGATATGATAGATATAGTGACCATGGTGACTATGTATATAAATAGTTAATATACGTATATTGCAATATACTGTACTATGATACTGGCAGTGCTTGGGTGTCCTACTATAGCTGCTACTACTTGTATCTTGAATTGAGGCCCACCGAGATAGCTTTAGGATAGTCTACAAAGTCTAATACTACTTGGAATAGCAGTTTTGTTCTAGAAAGGAGGATACATACAGTGATGGGGGAGGAGGGAGGAGAGGGGTGAAAGAGGAGGAGCAAAATCTTGTTGAATGAGTTACATCAGAGCGCGGCCGGACTTGGAAAGCACGACCCGACCAGTGTTCAGTTTCTTCCTTTCTCTCGCTCTACTTCTTTCTCTTTTCTTTTATCGACTTTTCAGTCCTATACATATATATTTCTTTATATATATACATATAGAAACGATGGCTCAAGCAGCGAATGGTGGCTGCAAAGCACTCTATGTTGGCAATCTCGATCCCCGTGTTACGGACGATGTCTTGAAAACGATCTTTGCCGTCATCGCTCCAGTCGGAAACGTCAAGATTATACGCGATCGCAACGTAAGTAATCCATAAGCACACATACACACAAAAATACCGCACAAAGAAACAAGCCCTACTTGCTC